>PVKV010009546.1:0-80523 GCA_004027835.1 Alouatta palliata
CTAACCTGCACTAACCAGTACTAACCAGCATGAACCCGCAGTAACCAGCACTAAACAGCATTATCCCACACCAAACACCACTAACCAACCCACACTAACCAGTACTAACCAGCAGTAACTAACACTCACTAACTTGCACTAACCAGAACTAATCAACCCATGCTAACCAGTACTAACCAGTACTAACCAGCACTAAACCGCACTAACCAGCACTAACCAGCACTAACCAACACACAGTAACCAGTGCTAACCAACACTAACCCACACTAATCAGCACTAACCAACCTGCACTAACCCACACTAACCAGCACTAACCAACCCACACTAACTAGTACTAACCAGCATCAACCCGCACTAATCCACACCAACCCGCCCAACCTGTTCCAACCAGCACTAACCTGCACTAACCCACAATAACCAGCACTAACCAACCCACTCCAACAGCACTAACCTGTACTAATCCACACCAACCCGCCCAACACCAGCACTAACCCCCACTAACCAGTACTAACCAGCACTAATGCACACTAACCAGCACTAACCAACCTGCACTAACCAGCACTAACCAGCACTAACCTGAACTAACCAGGAGTAACCTGCATTAATGAGCACCATCACTAATCAGTGCTAACCCACACTAACCAGTACTAACAAACTCATACTAAACAGTACTAACCAGCATCAACCCGCGCTAATCACACCAACCCGCCCCAACCCGCTCCAACCAGCACTAACCAGCACTAACCTGGACTAACTCATAGTAACCAGCAGTGACCAGCACTAACCCACAATAACCAGCACTAACCAACCCGCACAAATCAGTACTAACTAGCACTAATCTACACTAACTGGTACTAACCAGAACTAACCAGCACTAACTAGCACTAACCAGCACTAACCCACAGTAACCAGCAGTTACCCACTCTAACGAGCACTAACCAGCACTAACCCACAGTAACCAGCACTAAGCTGCACTAACGTGCACTAACCATCACTAACCAGCACTAACTCGCACTAACCAACCCATACTAACCAGTAGTAACCAGCACTAACCAACCCACACTAACCAGCACTAACCAATGCATACTAACCAGTAGTAACCAGCACTAACCAACCCACACTAACCAACCCTAACCAGTACTAACCAGTATTAACAGCACTAACCAGCACTTACCCGCAGTAACCAGCACAAAACCTCACTAACCTGCACTAACCAGCATTAACCAGCACTAACAAGCACTAACTCGCACTAATCTTTACTAGCCAGCACTAACCAGCACTAACCCACACTAACCAGCACTAACCAACCCAAACTAACCGTACTAACCAGCACTAACCAGCACTAACCAGCACTAACCAGCACTTACCCGCAGTAACCAGCACAAATCCACACTAACCTGCATTAACCAGCATTAACCAGCACTAACCTGCACTAACCCACACTAACCTTTGCTAACCAGCACTAACCAGCACTAACCCACACTAAATAGCACTAACCAGAACTAACCCACACTAACCTTTGCTAACCAGCACTAACCAGCACTAACCCACACTAAATAGCACTAACAGCACTAACCAGCACTAACCCACAATAACCAGCACCAACCAATCCACACTAACCAGCACCAACCAGCATTAACCAGCACCAACCCGTATTAGCCAGCACTAAGGGGCACTAACCCGCACTAACCTGCACTAACCTTTATTAACCAGCACTAACCTGCACTAACGCAGTAACCAGCACTGACCAGCACTAACCCACTATAACCAGCACTAACGAACCCACACTAACCAGCACTAACCAGCATTAACCAGCACTAACCAGCAATTACCCACAGTAACCAGCACAAAACCGCACTAACCTGCAGTAACCTGCACTTACCAGCATTAATCAGCACTAACCAGTACTAACTCACACTAATCTTTACTAGCCAGCACTAACCAGCACTAACCCACACTAACCAGCACCAACCAACCCACACTAAACAGTACTAACCAGCACTAACCAGTACTAGCACTAACCAGCACTCACCTGCAGTAATCAGCACAAAGCTGCACTAACCTGCACTAACCAGCATTAACCAGCACTAACCAGCACTAACCCACAATAACCAGTACCAACCAATCCACACTAACCAGTACTAACCAGCATTAACCAGCACCAACCCGCATTAGCCAGCACTAACGAGCACTAACCTGCACTAGCCCGCACTAACCTTTATTAACCAGCACTAACCCGCACTAACTCACAGTAACCAGCACTAACCAGCACTAACCCAGAATAACCAGTACTAACCAACCCACACTAACCAGCACTAACCTACACTAACCAGCACTAACCAACCCGCACTAACCAGCACTAACCCACACTATCCAGCATTAACCTGCACTAACCTACACTATCAGACACCAACCAGCACTAACCAACTCACACTAACCAGCACTAACCCACACTAACCAGTGCTAACCAGCTCTAACTCACACAAACCAGCACTAACCAGCTCTAACCCACACTAACCAGCACTAAGCAACCCACACTAACCAGTACTAACCAGCACTCACTAGCACTAACCAGCACTAAGCCGCGCTAACCTGCACAAACCATCACTAACCAGCACTAACCCACCCACAGTAACCAGTACTAACCAGAACTAACCAACCCACACTAACCAGTACTAACTAGCACTAACCAGCACTAACCCACAATAACCAGCACCAACCAACCCACACTAACCCGTACTAACCCGCAGTAACCAACCTGCACTAACCTGCACTAACCTGTACTAACCTGTACTAACCAGCACTAAGCAACACTAACTAGCACTAACCCACACTATCCAGCACTAACCAGCACTAACCTGCACTAACCTGCACAAACCATCACTAACCAGCACTAACCCACCCACAGTAACCAGTACTAACCAGAACTAACCAACCCACACTAACCAGTACTAACCAGCACTAACCAGCATTAACCAGTACTAACCAGCACTAACCCGCAACCCACAGTAACCAGCACTAACCCACACTAACCCGCACTAACCTGCACTAACCACCCACACTAACCAGTACTAACCTGCAATAACCAGCACTACCCTGCATTAACCAGCACTAACCCACACTAACCACCCACCCTAACTGGTACTAACCCACAATAACCAGCACTAACCCACACTAACCAGCACTAACCTGCACTAACCAGCACTAACAGCACTAACCCACACTAACTAGCACTAACTGGCAGTAATCTGCACTAGCCCATACTAACCCACATGGCAGCATTGGGTGTCAGCCTCGGATCCCAGCTCCTCAGAACACATCTTGGTCAGCACTGCTGGTGGCTCTTACTGAGCCATGAAGCCTGAAAGAAGTGTGGCTCCTTCTCCCCCTTCCCATCTGCAGACCTCAGCATCTGTCTTTTACTTGGAGATGATCATGGCTCAGGCTACCTCTAGCCCTTACATTTTAGAAAGCTACACTACAAATCTATAAATGCACTCACGGCTTTGCCCACAGTATATGGGTGAACCCCCTCCTCCAAAACCCACAATGGAACCCTAGTGACAGGTTCAACCTTATGAATAGGTGAACTCAAGTAGAGTTCATGATGGGGACAATCTTGATTGAATTTTTATTAGTAGCTCAAGTCCTTGGTAGATGTGACAGTGATAGTAATAATGGTTGACATGCATTGAGCATTTGCTATGTGCCCAACAGTGATCACATTCTACATGAAATATTTAAGCCTCACAACTACTCTACTATTATTCTCAATTTATAGACAAGGACATGTGCAGTTCTAAGAGTTTACATTACTTGACTACATTTATGCAACTAGTGAGTGTACACCCTTCTGGTCCCAGAGGTAAGAATCCTAATGGCCACATATGTCACATTCTTGTGGGTGTGTCCCACGAAGTTGCTGGAGACCAAAACTAACTTCCCTGTACAAAAGAAAAATATTAGCCAGAGAGTTAGCAAATGCATGACCTGCACATAGTAGGTGCTTGCTGCACTTGTGCTGTGGTAATTATTCGTGAGCATGGCAAGAAGGACAGGTTTAATGGCTTAGTTGCCATCCTCCCCTTTCTAGGTCTGATGCCAACCGGCAGTCCTGCCAGCAGTGACCTGTGATTCCATTGGATGTGGCAGGTAGGATCTGTTTCCCTGGCCATTTTTTGGAGAGGGTCCAGCTGAGAGTCTCAGACAGCCATAGTGGATGGGATCCTTTTCGAGGTTCTGAGAATGCCATGGCTTCAACCCAAGAGGACAGTAGGGCCATTAGCAGAAGTGAGACAAGGAGCTGGCTGGCAAGTGAAGATTATGGGCAGAAGGCAGAGGCGTGGCCGATGCCCTGAGTGGCAGGGGACTCAGGAGGGTGGGACCCCATATCAGAGCTGTGGACTCAGTCAGCAATGGTGAAGGTGAGCCTATGAATGCCCTCAGAGAGTGGTTCTGTAACACACACCTGTATTTTTCAGGGTTCTTCAGAGACACAGAAGCAATGTGTGTGTGTGTGTGTGTGTGTGTGTGTGTGTGGTTTATTATAAGGAATTAGTTCATATATTTCAGGGGCCAAGAAGGTCCATATTCTGCCGTCTGCACGCTGGGGACCCAGGAAGCCTGGTGGTGTGGTTCAGTCCAAGCCTGAAGGCAGATAACTAGGAGTGCTGATGGCATACATCCCCCTCTGAAGGCAGGAAATGTCCCAGCTCAAGCAGTCAGGCAGAGTGAGTTCTCTGTTGCTCAGTCTTTTGTTCTATTCAGGCCCAAATGGACTGGGCAAGGCCCACCCACACTGGGGAGGCCATCTGCTTTTCTGAATCCATTGATTCAAATGCTAATCTCATCTGAAACACCCTCATAGAAACACCCAGCACCATGTTTAGCCAAATATCTGGGCGCCCTGTTGCCCAGTCAAGTTGACACATAAAATTACCCATCATGAGACCCATGGGAAAGCTGTGTAAATCACGAGATGTCACTTTTATTGGCAAGAGAACCAGAAGGGCCACTGGGGAGAGAGGGGGGGTCGGGGATCCCCACAAGCCCCAGGAGCATGCAGAAGTCCAGGGGAAGGGCAGCTCTCTTCCTGCAAGGAGTTTGATCATGAAATCAGGGCAATGGCCCTCAGCAATTTGCTCGGAAATTTGCACTGCGGGCAGGAGAGGCAGCCTTGCCAGGAGCCTTTGCCATGGCCACCTGGTCTAAGCCTGTCCATATAGTTACTCATCCCGGAGCTGACCGTGCCTGAGCCGGCTCAGCTGTGCTGGAACCTGAGAGGCTGCTTCGGTGAAAACAGAGAACCAAGCTTTGCACATCTTTGCTTTGTAACTATAGGGACTTTCCATCCTCAAAGATTTATGTTGGAAGCCCTTCTCCTGGCTCGTTTTCCTGCTGTGTCACTGCCGTCTCTCAGCTAATTCTCCCAAACCCTCCTCATCTCTCCTGCCAGCTTCTCCATGCTCCTCTCTGGCTTGGGAGCCGACGAGAGAGCTTTGATATCAGCTCTCACAGCTGGGATTCAGGCCACTTCGCAGATGAGGGGCAAACCTGTCATGAAGTCCTTAGCACTAAGCCTGGGAGAGTTTAAGGGTAAATCCTAGGTATTTATTAAACCACAGGCCTTACAGGAAAAAGGTATCTTTAAAAAAATCATAAAATTCCTTTAAAAATCTCCCCTGTCCCGGTTAGCTGAGTTTTTAGAGGCCGGCTAAGGCACCAGAGGCAGTAAGTCCTTCCCCTGGCTCACAGCCTCCCTGGCGGCTCCGGAGACTTAATCAGGGAGGAGAACTCTGGGCTGTCTGCAATGCACCCCATGCTTTCAGGGCTTTGCTTACTTGGAGCTTGGAGCTTTGTGTGTGTGTGTGTGTGTGTGTGTGTGTGTGTGTGTGTGTTTATGTGTAAATGCTTGTCTATGGATGTGTGAGCATTGTGCATGTGTGTGCATGGCTGCATTGTGTGTATGCACATGTGTGCATGTATGTATGTGGGCGTACACTGCAAGTGTGTGTGCATGACTGTTGGTGTGTGAGCATGGTGCACACGGTGCATGTGTGTGTGCACGTATTTTGGCCATGTGGCACGGGAACACCGCTGCCCTCCTGTTTCTTTTCTGAGGCAGAGGGAGATCCTGTCGTGCAGATCTGATCAGGGATAATGGGATCAGAAGGCCCTGCTCCATGGGTCCATATGGGAGTAGCTGCCCGCCCGCCCCCACTCTCTCTGCACGCAGAGCTATGGCCCAGCCTTCCACCAACATGGGGATGAGCCAGTTGGCATTGTTTGAGGACAGATTTCATATCCAGCGACTGGGACCCCTGCCTCAGGCAGGGACTTAGATGCTGGTGGAGGGAAGCCCTGGTCACATGGTTCCGAGACTGTCCCATGGGTGGCTCCCTGCGTTGGAAGGGAAGCACTCCCGCCTGCACCATAAATGACTCCCTAGGGCCTCTCAGTCCACAGAGGAGGAGACAGGAACCAAGATAAATCAAGAGATGTGCCCGGCTCCACAGGGACTCGCAGGTGGAGTCTGGAGAAGAACAACGCTTCAAGTCATTAGTTACGAAATTTTTAACAAAACCACATGTCAAACATAAAATGTGGAGCAATTGTTAAGCCTTTTTGAGGGCTAGGAGTTCACTCTGCGTCTCCCGTGGGCAGGTTGGGAAGAGGGCAAAGGGCAGGGTGATAACAGCTCCCCGCGGGGGAAGAGCCCGGGGGCTCCAGGTACCTGTGTGGGCCCAAAGGTCAAGGGGACTTCATCCCCAGGCCCGCTGCCTGGAAAAGGCATCAAAAAGAGGAGGAAAGAGCCGAGCACAAAGAGTGCACCAAAATGTCCTGGTCACAGTAGGGAGGGAAAGCAGCCGGTCAGGGAGGGAAAGCAGAGCCGGGCACAGTTGCACATGTACCGATCCCTAGGGCTTTCAGGACGCAAGGCTCCAATAAGCTTCCCATATGTGCTGGACACGAAAATATTCCTTCAGACCCCTCCAGGGAAGGCCTGCCATCCAGCATTGCAAGAGCAACCTCAGATACCTCTGGCCGTCCCTCCTTCAAGCTGCCTCAGCTTACTCAAAGTGGCCTACACCCAGGACCAGCTGTGGAGGGTATGAATGCCCAGCCCCACCTGCTCACCATGCAGCAGTTCTAACAAGGCCCTCAGCACAGGGCTCCCTGGGGGTGGCGAGGCTGGGCCAGGCTACATGGTGCTGGGCTTCTCTCTCTTCCCTTTTCCCAGGTATGGGTCCCTGGTCAGTATCCTGCACTCCAGACTCCATCTCAGCATCTGCAAGCAAGCAGGGGACAAAACTCTGTCTCAGCTTCAAAGAAGAGGGAGAACTGATAAGGGCAAATGCCAAGGCTGGGCCAGGGAGGGTGCAGCAAAGAGCCTGAACAGGTGGGAGGAGTGGGGGGCTGCCCCTGAACATCAGGGAGCAGGGCTGGGGAGGATGGGGACCTATGAGCCTGGGCTACACCCAGGGACCAATTCCTAACAGAAAAATGACAAGCAGTGAGCCCAGAGGGGTTGGGCCTGGGGCTAAGGGGAGAAGGAAAGGCAGTGAGAGCAGTCAGACATCCCACCGACGGGCAGGGCATGGGGGGCTTGGTTGGGCGCCGTCTCCCAGATCCGGGAGGAGCAGGAGGAGGCCGGAGGTGGCTGTGTCATTTCTTCCCCCAACCTGGCCCAGGGTTTCCTGACTCTGAGAAACACAGCCCTCTAACTGGTCAAACAAGACGTAGATGATGAAAAATGTCCTTCTGCCACTGGGGTAGCTGTCAGCAGCGTTAAGGAGGCATGTGCTGTCTTTCGAGTTACATGTTCCCTGCGGTGAAGAAGGCTGGATGCCTCTAAGCAGGGCAGAGAGAGGTGGGGAGCAGGGGCCAGAGAAGAAACCTGCTTGAGGCCTCCTCTCCCGAATCTGTATATAACCATTGCCATCATCCTTCATAGAGAAAGAGAACGTACGTATTGATAAGAGGAAAATGATTAAATAGAAGAAAAGAAGGGAAGAATCTGCACAGGTAATTTCCCACGGGAGGAAATCCGGATGAAAGCAACGCAGGGCAGACAAGCACTAAAATCGGAGCTTGCCCAGGAGGGAAGAACTCTGAGGAAAGCAGAACTCCGAGAGGGGCTGGGGGCAGCAGGCAGCAGCTTGCGTGGAAGCAGGCATGCACAGCAGTGGCGACAGAGGGGCTGCTCTCGGTAGGGCAGGACTCCTCCATAGGCAGTGTGCCCAGCGTAGCAGCTCAGGGGCAGCTCTTCGGTCATACATAATCTACTTTTAATTGCATGCAAATTAAGGGGCGGTTTATGCAGAAATTTTAGGAAAAGGGTGGTAACTTCCAGGTTGTCGGGTTATTGCCATAGAAAGGGGTGGTATTCTGGGTACTGCCGTGGCAGTGGTGAGCCGATCTGGCATACTGGTGTTCTGCCCCACCCCGTTTCAGCTAGTCCTCAGTTTGGTCCAGTGTCCAAGATCCCCGCCTCTGGACTCAAGTCCTACCTCCTACCTCAAAAGCAAAGGTCTGAAGGTGACCCCACCACACTAGTGATGAGGCAGATGGCATTGAGGCCGCTGGGCAGCGCACTACAGCCTGACAGTCGCTAGCAGAAGCCGCGTGGCATTTGCTGAATTGAGGAACTAATGGGATAGCACCTAAGTTGCTAAAAGTCTTGGTGCGTTAGAAATGCATATGGCTGTCTGTTGGTAAAATGCAGCAATGTTTGCCAGGGATTCCTTGTAAATGTATCCCCAGAAATGCCCAGGAAAACAGATGCAATACGAAAAACTGATGGTGGTCGCAGCCAGGTGATGAGTACGGTTCATTGTTCTGTTCTCTGGGCTTTTGTATATGTTTGAGATTTTCCTTAGAAAGAGTTGAGAAAAGATAAAGAACGCCTGTCTGGTGAGAATGCAGGGAACATTCTCTCACACAGTCTGCTAAATGAGGTCATGAGGGTGGGCCCTGGTCCAATCTGACTGTCCTTAATGAGAAGAGGTGAGCACACGGACACAGACGGATGTCCACAGAGGGAGTGTTCACAAAGGGATATCCACTGAAGGATATTCACAGAGGGATGTCCACAGAGGGAGGGTCCACAGAGGGAGCGTCCACAGAGGGATGTCCACTGAGGGAGTGTCCACAGAGGGATGTCCACAGAGGGAGTGTTCACAAAGGGGTATCCACTGAAGGATATTCACAGAGGGATGTCCACAGAGGGAGGGTCCACAGAGGAAGCGTCCACAGAGGGATGTCCACAGGCTAAGCAGGGAGGCCCATGGAGAAACCAGCCCTGCCCACACCCTGATCTCAGACCCCCAGCCTCTGGGACAGGGAGAAAAGAAACTTCTGTTGTCTGTGGCACCCCGTCAGTGGTATTTTGTTAGGCAGCCCTCAGAAACGGACACATTGGCCCCATTTTTATAGGAACGAATCACAGCAAAGCTCAGCGTGCATGAATGTGGATGCACTCGGCTGTGCACGTGTTGGTGGGGGTGGCGGGGGTGGGGCTCTGGGGGGGTCTCCACTCATCTCCACGGTGAGTGCATTGCTTCCCACCAGCATGCATTACTGTTGCCACTGAAATAATACAACGCAATTGTCTGAGAATCAAAAAGGAAAAAAAAAGAAACGAAAAGAAAAAGATTCTGGATTCAGGACAACTGAGGCTGCAAACTTCTGGAATTTTCCAAAATTTCCATATAGTTGGGAACATGAAGAGGAAATTTATAAAAAAAGGAAAACGTTCCCATTTCTTTTGCTAACGCTTCTTGCAGGTGCAGAGTGAGCCTATGAGGTCTGCCTCACAGGGCCAGACACTGTGCTCTATCTATGATCGTGGATAGGTTGCTGTGCCCATCGTACTAACACATTTTGTCTTCCAATGAGGAGGATATTTTCTTGTAGTTCTGTAGAGAATCTGAGAATCACAGTCTTAAGAGGAATCCAGTTCCAAACCCCAAACCTTCGTACAGATGCTTTCTCCCTCTTGGCCCTGAAGCCTTTTGCACCTGGCGGGTCAGTGGGTGTCTCATTTCTCCTCTCACGGGGAAAGAATCCTGATGCTGTCTGTGCTCCCAGCCCCATCCTCTAAGGCCTGATCGGGAGGGTGGGAGACACACTTGTCTGCTCACCTCTAGAGCAAAACTTAGCAAGATGCTGAGCTTCGAGTCCAGCGATTCGGGAGGATGACAGCAGCCACTGTGGGAAGCCCCGGGGCCCAACACAGCCACGCACTGGTTCTCTGACATCCTGTCTGCCGCCCCTGCTTTGCCTCTTTGTACTTTAATAGGACACCGTGATTTTTCACTATGAAATCCTCCAAGTGCATAATGTTTTGAAATCATTTGTGAGAATAAAGAACTACCACATATTGTGAAAGGAAAATAAATCTTGGGGCTCTAAAATCACTAAGCTAATGGGAAAAGTCAAGCTGGGAACTGCTCACGGCAAACTTGCCTCCCATTCTATTCAGAGTGGCCCCTCTGCTCACTGAGATAGCTGCATCTCTGATCGCCTCCTTCGGAGAGTCTAAAAGGATGTAACCATTTGTTTAGACCTGGAAACCCCCTCCCACTTCCCACCTTTGCTCCAAGGTGTCCCGCCTTCCCCGAGCCAGTGTTCATCTTATCTAACGTTGACTGACGTCTCATGTCTCCCTAAAGTGTTTAAAACCCAGCCGTGCTCTGACCACCATGGGCACCTGTTGTCAGGACCCCTGAGCTGGGTCACAGATGCACATCCTTAACTTTGGCAAAACAAACTTCCTAAATTGACTGAGACCTGTCTCAGATTTTGGGGTTCACAATGCTAAACACTAAAATCAAAGTGTTAGAGTCAAACATGTTTCAGTTTCCTTAGAAACCAACACTTTAGAGGAAACGGAGAGAGAGAATAGTATTTTAAAAAATTGATTTCTAAGCATTTATATTCATTTTAGACTCTACCCATGAGTGTTGGTTATTCCCTGAAGCTGATGGAACGACTCTCAGGGTCTTGGTGTCTTCGCTGATGAGTCGGACATCGATGGATACCTTGTGGCTGCTCTGAAAAAAGTGCCAGGAGAACAATGGTTATTGTTATTCATTTTAGTCACTGGAATTTAAGCTCCAAATGCAGTGCCCCAAATAAAGGACGCCCCAGGAAGTGTTTGTCCAATGAATGGGTGAACAGGCGGATGACAAACACTTGACAAGGTTGTGTTCTTCACGAAGCGGACAAGGCAAGGTCCTCCACACACTCATTCATTCCATCCATCGGCCCTGCTCCTCCCCAACTCCCAGCTCCTAGCACAGCACTAGGCTCTCAGCAGGCACTTACCCAGTAGCTGTGGAATGAGTGAACATCACAAAGGAAAGTTAGGACCCTGCCCTGGCCTTGCTCCCCACCCAGGTGGGCTCCCAGTATTGGAAGAAGTCACGGAGGTCTCAGTGCCACCCCTGCTGCCCAGGAGCTGCTTTCCTTAGAACCTCGTCTAGACGAGAAACCGCTTTGGGAGGTGAGATCTTCTCTGCCTGCTGAGCTGCTTTCTGCCTCGTCCCTGGAGGATGGACGGAGCCTCCTCACTGCCCTGGCACCCTGCCTCACCTGTGCTGGTCCACTGGACCCACTGGCCTCTCTGACCCCAGGGCCTGTCACTTCCTGACCAGCCACCAGGAACCGTCCACAACGAACGCCTCCCTTCCCCCGAACACCCGCATCACCATCAGAGTCACAGCTGCTATTGATGCCCACCTACTACGCACCAGGCAAGACTCACATGTCCCGTCAGCCTCAGAGCCAGGCCCTGGGGCTCAGGGGTTACCCCCATGTCATGGACGAGAACAGTGACCACTCCCTGCAGTTACCACATCTCGGAGCATGGCTCCTTCTTTGTGCCTGTGTGGCTGCTCTGGTTCCTCCCCTGTTGTCTCTGTAGCTGTCCTGAGCAGGTCCCCTCTGGCCTTTTCACCTACCTTTCTTCACCCTGCCGCTGGAGTAAGCCTTCTAAGATGTGAGCTGATCCCCATGGCTCACAGAATGGATTGCAAACTCCTCAGAGGGAATGGCAAGGCTGTGGGTGCCATGCCTCTTCCCTCCCAGCCTGGCCCTCGTCACCCCTGCACTACACACTGTGTGGCAGGTCCCAGCCTGGCCTCTGTCACCCCTGCACCACACACTGTCCGGCAGGTCCCAGCCTGGCCCCTGTCACCCCTGCACCACACACTGTCCGGCAGGTGCACCAGTTCCTGGCGGCTGTGACTTCGCAGGGGACTGCCTGTCCCTCTCACCCTCCTGCCAGGCAGATTCATGTCTCTGAACTTGATCAAGTGCCCTCTGGGGGGCTTTCCTGTGCCTGCAGACGCCGGACACAGCAGCGCTCCCATGTCCTCCCTGGCAGGGTGTGCACACCCAATGGCACCTTCTGTCCCAGGATATTGAAATCATTCAGGTCCATATCCAGACCGGAGAACCATGATACTGAGGTTCTCCAGGGCCGGGGCAGGGTCTGGGTCATTCCAGGTCCCAAGCCCTCTGAGCACCTCCTGCATGGCATGGAGCCGCACTCTACACACTATCCCTCTCTGCAGAGGTGATATCTGACTATTGTCACAGAGACAACGTGCAGCATAGTGAGGCAAGAATTGCCTCTGGCACATGGAGACCTGGCTCTTCCACGTGCAGCTGGGTGGCCTGAGGCATGTAGTCCACCCTGCTGTACTTCTGTTTCTCCAGGGCCGACAGGATGAGGTGAGAACATTTCTGGTTATTCTAAGCATCCAAGGAGGGAGGCCCAGGGATGCCTGAGGTGGGAGGCCTGCTCTGGTTTCTAACACCCTGCCTTGCTCCGGACACCTCTCGCTTCCACGCCATTTGCGTTGCACTACTGGCTTCTCAGACCTTGTTGCAGGCCTAGTATGTGTGAGTCTCACCCTGTCACGTGACATGGGCAGGAATCGTCACCCCACTTGACAGGCAAGGAGGATCTGCAAGGGACAAGTGACTCAGTCAGGTCTCAGCTCTTGTTGATGGCAGAATCCAACTCAGACTCAGATGATGGTGATGACGGCCATGATGAAGGGGATGAGGATGGTGATGAAGATGATGGTGATGATGATGGCCATGATGAAGGGGATGAGGATGGTGATGAAGATGATGATGGCCATGATGATGGTGATGATGGCAATGATGGTGATGAAGATGATGGTGATGATGATGGCGGTGATGATGATGGATGGGGGTACGGAAATGCCAGCCCTGAGCTCAGGCCCTAGACCCAGTGATGGGGTTACTGGTGCCATGTAACGATGGTGGATACCTCTTGGGGAGGAAGGCAGTGCCAACTGCATTCTGACTGGCATGAGCAGGGACAGGCCCAGGTGGCGGCCCCGGGATGGGCCCTGGTCCTGGCTCCTCCCTGGGCAAGTACTGGGCCTACTTCCTCCCCTGCCCAGCCGAGAAGAGAGCAGCTGCTGGGGGGAGCTGTTCTGGGGAGGGGGCAAAAAAGGCCCAGGGAAGGCTTTGAAGGGAATGCAGGTGCAGCCCCTCAGGCGCCCCACCTCTCAGGAAGATGGGCCCCGCAGCGGGGCCGTGGTGTGGAGGCCGAGCTGCTGCCCAGGCTGTGGACCCTAACCTGCAGCCCCCAGAAAATCAAAGGTTGGGTCACTACCTCCAGCCTGGGGCTGCACCAGCCTAATCCCCAGCCCAAGCAGGGGCTGCCCACTTCCGACTTCCCCACCCCACGGCCTCCTCCAACTGTTCTCTCCGGTCACAATCCCTGCACCACAGGTCTCTGGAACCATATAAAGTTATGCGCCTGAGTGGCTGACAGCAGCCTCCAGGCTAAACTTTTGATCTGCTGTGTGCTGACATCTTCAAACCAGAGCGGGTCTCTCCCTCTCTGTTCCTGTGTTGGTGGTGGCAGGTCTCCTGCAGGATGTGGGAAGCAAGCAAGCAGGCCTGAGCTGTCACTCCCCGGGTACCAGACCCCTGCCTGGTGCCAGGAGCTGGCTGTCCCTCCAGGCACCTCCAGCAGTGAGGCCAGAGCCCTGGGCCGCTCCCCGCCCCTTTGTTTCCTTCTGGGAGGTGCTGGTTACCGGGGCTCAGGAGGGCACCTGCCTCTAGGAAGGGGCTCCCCCAGGGATCCTCGAAGAAGAGAGGGGGCTGCTGAGGGGTGGGTGGGCAGCGGCCGGGGACTGCCTGCATGGACTGAGCTTCTTCTCAGGCTCAACCCTGGCTCTCCATCCAATCCACTTGACTCACAGAGGCTGTTAGAATGGGGAGGGGTGTGAATCTGGCCACCTGGCCTGGTCCCACAGTGAAGGCTCAGTGGTGGCCTCAGCCCGAGCCCCTGGCATGGGGGCAGCTCAGGAAAGGGGCTGGAGCTGGCAGGTGTGATGAAGGTGAGGTGGGTGAGGTGGGTTTGGGGCCTAGGGGAGCTGGGAAGCCAGGCAAGAGGTGTGGGAGGCCTCAGGGGGACCAGGAGTCCTGGGCCTCATCCTTGTTCACACAGCACCAGCTGACACTTCGTCACAGATCTACTGGGTCCCTGCCCCTTAGCCCCTGTGTCCAGCCTCTGCAGCCCCTGGGAGTAAAGACCTTTAATCTGAAGACTTAAAACCCATATCTTCCTGGAGCCAATGAGGACCCAGGGGCTGCCAGTGAGGGTCTGCGGCCAGCCCTCCCCGCTGGGCTCACCCACAGCTCCCGCCAGGTACACAACAGCGTCTGTGCGCTCCTGCCCTGGCTCCTGGGGTCACTTCTGTCCCTGGGAGGAGCCTTGGGCTCGAACCCTGACAGCTTCATTGGAGAGTGGCCCCAGGCCTGTGCAGGTCCAGGTCTCTAACCCTGTGTGAGGCCATATGGGCTTACTTTCCTCTCTCCCGGATGTGCTCCTGGGTCCCAGCGTGGTGGCCAGCGAAATCTTGCATTTCTCTACTGTGCCCCCAATTCCCCTAAAGAACATGGCCTCCTGGGATGCTCTCAGCCCTCCAGACCCTCCGCCCAGCTCCCTCCTCGCCCTCTGTGCCAGGCGCATGATGGCCCAGCACCACAAAGACTTTCAGTGAAAATATCCTCCCCTCCCTGCTCCCATAGCTTTGCTCTCCCTCTGAGGTACGGAACAAAGGTCATTTCTTCTAAGAGGACCTCCTGCTCCCATGGCTACAAAATCCCAACTAATTACTCCCTTCTCTGTGGGCACAGCCAAGGACAGCACTGCTTCTGTTTCTTATAATAAAGATCAATGGAACATCTTAGTGGTCTTCTGGGCATATATGTGATTGCATCACGGGTTGTAAGCCCCTAACAGAGAAAGACTGTGCATCTGAACCCTCTCTTCCGCTGTTACGCTCATAACCTGCCATCTTACAGGTTGGGAGAAGCACATAGGAAGGTGTGTGCTGTGGGCTGAATCCCCCGAATTCATATGTTGGATCCTGAGCCCCAGGACCTCAGAATGTGACTGTATGTGGAGCTGGGGTCTTTACAGAGGTCATGAAGGTAAAGTGAGGTTATATGGGTGGGCCTAGTGAAGTCTATGTGTGTGTGTCCTGATCCCCTCCTCACATGGGGTTAGGACAGACACACACAAAGGGACGTCCTGTGAGGATGCAAAGAGATTTCTGACTGCAAGCCAAGGCAGTGGTGCTGTCAAGAGAAACAGCCCTGCTGACACCTCAGCCTTGGACTTCCAGCCTCCAGAGCTGTGAGGAAGGAAAGTTCTTGTTTAAGCTGCGCATGGTATTAATATTTGCTAGGGCAGCCCCCAAAACTCAGACAGTGCATGTGTGGTAAACTAGACACAGTTCTCAATCCTTCATTCCCTGTTACAGATGGGTGCCTGTCTGCCTGTGCCACGGGGTTCTGCAGGGTCCCCACTGTGGTAGACAGAGTACATGTTCCTGCTCTGAGACTCGGCCTTGGCCACGGCCAGGTGACTTCCGGTAGCTGATGGAACATGAACAGAAGTGACGATACCACATCTAAGCAGAGACACTAAGTGTTCCATTGTCTGGTTTGCTCTCCGGCGTTTCTGCCATCCACTCAGGAGAGCGTTCCTAGACCTCACTGATCCCAGAATAAGAAACGTGTGGAATAGACTTGCACCTGACCAACAGCCTCAAACAGGGTTGCCCATTGCCCAGAGACCCCAGAGCAAGACGAATACACATTTGCTGCAGGAAGGCATTTCCACTTTGGGGCCATTTGTTACGCAGCCTTATTACAGCGGTGGCTGACTAATGCCTTAGCAACCTCACTTGCTGTCCCACACCTTCCACATTCCTTCTAATCTCTACACAGGTGGCCACCATTGCTAGCTTAAAAGGGTTTTGCTTGGTGAGGAAGAAGAGGAAGAATCAAGCAAAGGCATTTTGACTTTATTCCACAGGCTATGTGGAGCAGTGGAAGGCTGGTGAAAGGAAGGCTCCATGATGAAATGGCAGGGGAATTATTCTGCTGGTTCCCCAGGCTGCTGGAGAAGTGAGGGAAGAAAAACAGGTGTGGAAAAACCTGGTCATGGCTTTTATTATTTCTCTTAAATTCAGCTCTACCCCATCTCTTCAAAGAATTTTCCTCTTTGGTTTTAACAATGTGCGTAAGCCACGAGTTGAACAGTCTTTCGTCCTCAGAGCCGTCTTCCGGCTGCTATGGGCTTGGTGGGCGGTGAGGGGATGGACAGGGGTAGGGGGGCTGTGGCGCGGCTGGTCCAGCCACTTTCCTTTTCTTGGGGTGTGCTAATCTGACTCCCAGAATGGTGCCAGCTCTTTCCAAGGCCTCGCATTCCTCCTCCTGTAGCTCGGGGGAAAGCGAGGCCTGATTTAGACTTCCGTAGTCATGCAAATAATTTCTGAATGCAGGTTGCTACTCCAGGCTGGATTAAAAACCCACTTTCATGCCAGCTGGGTTTCTGACAGAAATGCCACAAGCTGGCACCTGGCAGTGTTACTGGGCTGGCAAAGTCAGAAAACTTTGAATTTTTGCAGCTCACACAGGGCAGCCTTCAGCATTTTACAGACATGCTCATGTGACTTGCATCTTTGAAAGGGGCTGGTGTGGGAAGTCATGTTAGATCACTCTGATGTGATGAGGAGCCAATGATATTATCTGAAGTTCCAGGGATATTTAGCATGAGCATCAGCAACTTCTGACAGTCTCAGCTCAAGTCCAGTCAGGTCACAGTCACTGCCACATATCACAAAATTGTGCTGACGTGGATTCCTCAGTTTCCCCATGTCCATTTAATTGACGGACACTTTCTCATCAAGGCCATCAGCAGTCAACACTCAGGCTTTTTAAAAATTAGGCCTCAAGAAACAACAATAGCAAAGTAAAATCTGTCCTGATTTTTAGGCTTAACCATTGAAAATGTCTCTCTAAAGAGAAGAGATGGCTGGGCGCAGTAGCTCATGCCTGTAATCCCAGCACTTTGGGAGGCTGAGGTGGGCAAATCATGAGGTCAAGAGTTCAAGACTAGCCTGGCCAACATGATGAAACCCCGTCTTTACTAAAAATACAAAAATTAGCTGGGCATAGTGTGGGCGCCTGGAATCCCAGCTACTCGGGAGGCTGAGGCAGGAGAATTGCTTAAACCCAGGAAGTGGAGGTTGCAGTGAGCTGAGATCATGCCACTGCACTCCAGCTCGGGTGACAGAGCAAGACTCACTCTGTCTCAAAAAAAAAAAAAAGAATGAAGAGGTGCCTTCAGTCCAGCGAAGAGCACTAGAGCATGGGCTGCTACTCGAAGTCTCTGAGCGAGAAGGAAGCAGGCTGAGTCGGTGACTCGCTGCTGCAGGGGCACGCAGCGTACGCAACACAGCAACGGGAGCTGGAGCAGCCTGCACAGGGCGCAGGTCAGCATGCACACAGTGGGAGCGAGGGGCTTCTGCGGAGGGAGCCAGGGGCAGAAGTGATGCCTGGGTTCCAGTCCTGAAGGCGCCTCTTCTCTTATATGCTTGGATTGTGTGACTGTGACAAATCCCTTCCCGACGGTGAGACTCATCCAGAGGATGGGGTGACCTCACGGCCTCCCCAGGGTTCTGTGAGCGTCAGGTGGACACCACGTAGAAACCCCTAGCAACGTGGCTGTTTGTGGGTGCAGAATCGTGTGCACGAAGCTAACAGAGGCTTCCACGTTGCCTTCGTCTCTGCTTCATTTGCAAAGGAAACCATGCCTTCAAGATGACAGCCATTGTGTTTTACACTCTGGGGCTGAGTCTGTTAACTGTCCCCCCGTATCAGACTCCCCTAACTCCTTTCAGCAATGAAACCAGGCCAATGAGTGTCCGCAGGGCTGCAGCTGCAGCTGCAGGGGGGTGAGCAGAGGTGCCATCCCTTCGAGACTCATCCTCATGGAGGAAGCCGCTTGCCTTCTGCTTTTGTTTCCCCCTCCCTCCACCTGGAGCACGGATGTACGGATGTGGTGCTGTTGCCCCCTTAATGTGCAGGTGAGGGTGACACCCCAGGATGGTCAGCCAACGAGACAGAGGTTGTGGAAAGCCTGCCCCCAGGCACTCTGGGAGCTGCTGAGGCCTCTGGGCTGCTAGTGGGAGGGAGTTTCCTAGGGCTGGATGCCCATATCTCAGCATCTCACAGGGTTGGTCCCTTCCCATCATCCTCATAAGAACCGACCAAGGTGAGCACTATTACTCCTATGAGAGAGGAGAGAGAGGGAGGCCCAGAGGTGCAGCAGCTGTCTAGAAGAAAGCAGAGCTGGGGTTGGAGCCCAGCTGACAGCCCCGGAATGTGACATGCCCCTTGTGGCCATGCTCAAGTCTCGCTGGCATCTACAGAGTCAGACACTGTGTGTGGCTCTAAGAATAGGAAGGCCACGTGCGCGGGGGACCCCAGTCAGAGGGGAAGGGAGACAGGCTGCCCCAGGGCAGCAATGTGGTTAGTGCCAGAGCAGCCATGTGGTGCTCTCGGTGGGAGGGAGGGCCATCTCCGAGGCAGGGGGCGGGGCTGCCAGCGGTGCCAGGCGCTGCTGCTTCCTTCTGCATGCCTGCCTTGAGGTTTGTGGCTCCAACTTCCTGTCACCTGCCCTTCCTCAGCCTTTTCTGGTCACCAGAACGCCTCCTTGAGTCTTAGTAGTTACAGCTACTGAATCCTAATACTCACAGGAAAATTGTTAAGTAGAACTGTAAAATTGAGACTGTTGCCCCAGCATAAAAAGAACTGAACATTCAGTGTTGTGGAGAGAAAGACATCTTTCTTCCTTTCTCAGGTGAGACCCACTCATGCATTTATTACGCTACTTGTTTATTTATTTATTTTGGAGACAGGGTCTTGGTCCGCTGCCTAGGCTGGAGTGCAGTGGCATGATCATGGCTCACTGCAGCCTCAACCTCCTGGGCTCAAGTGATCCTCTTGCCTCAGCCTCCTGAGTAGCTGGGACCAGTGGTGCGTGCCACCACACCCAGATAATTTTTTTATTTTTGTGGTAGAGATGAGGCTTCATTATGTTGCCCAGGCTGATCTTGAACTCTTGCACTTAAGCCATCTGCCCACCTTGGCCTCCCAGGGTACTGGGATTATAGGCGCAAGCCACGGTGCCCTGTCTGTTGAGCTTCTATTATGTCTCAAGCACTGTGGAAGGCATGCAGAAACCAAGATTAACAGCTAAACCAAAACACGGTCCACGCCTGCAGGGGGCGTATTCACCAGCTAGGAAGCCCAGGTTCCCACTCGGTGACAACCCCAACCCATATCTGGCGGACGATCATGAAGTGTTGAGACGCTGGTTATGAGCAGTCGAGGAAGGAAGCGTGCAGAAAGGGCAGGGAACAGAGAGATTAAATGGACAGGGCTGCTGGGGTAGGATCCAGGGAATTGGGGCAGAGTGGAAAGGAATAAGGATTCCTGAACAGTTGTTCTCCAGCTTTTCACTGCTAGAATCCCTTTTTAAAAATTTCTCCCAAGTGTGTTTTCATTTTTGAAATGAAATTGTTCCTCTAACAAAGAGGGCGTGAACTAAGAAGAAATTAGTTCTCCCCAGTTCTCACTCCGCATGGAGCCAAGCATCTGAGCAGCCCAGGATAACCAGTGTCGCCACACTGAGCGGATGTCATTTTAGTCAGACGCAAGGACACCTGCTGTTTGTCAGCCCCGCAGCATGAGTGCTGAGACCTCGGGGGCCTGGGAAACTGTGGGAGGAGCCAGAAGGGCACCAGGCAGTGCCAGTCAGCAGCCGGCCCCAACAGAGGCCCAACCCAAGTCCCCAAGCGCCAAGGGGACAGAGGAAGGCAGTCCCAAAGAGAGTGGATGGGGCACTGTTCCCTGAACTGGCTGTTCTGTGGGGTCCTGGGAAGAAGCTGCGGAACCATCAAAACAGCTCTGGGTTTGGAGAGGAGGCCTGCGTTCTGGTTCCAGCCCTTGCTAGCCACATGATCAGGGGCAAATTACTAAATTTGTCCAGGCCTCAGCTGCGACATCTGTAAAGTAGGCGGAACGGCAATCGAGCCATCAATCCCACAGGGCAGGGCGAAGTCTCTTGAAAACAATGAAACCTACGACAACAGTGTGGTGCTTGGTCAAGGGCATCATTCACCTCCTGAGCTGTGGCAGCCTGAGGCAGCCACTGTCCCCTGCCCTCCTTCCCTAGTGCTGCCTTGGAGACGCCTCTCAGACCTGCCTGCCCCTCCCCTGGCTGTACGCCATCCTCCTCTGGACTGTCTGAGTAGCCTCCGACAGCTTGCTGGCCATCCCCATCCATCCAGATATTCTTGGCAGAATTGTTCTCCTGAAACAAAAAGATGGCAGTGTCACTCCCTGATCACAAGCACCCCCGCCAGTCCCTGGGTTCTCCTTCCCCACAGGGTAGAAGCCTCCTATGCTGCGCTGAGCCTCATCTCACATACACTTGCCCACGTGGGACCCCCAGAAGCTCCATGAACATGCCCGGCCTTGCCATGGCCCTGGGCTTTGAACTTCACCAAAATGTCCCTCCTGGCCTCACCGGCTCTCCCAGGCCCAAACTCCCTGTTGACCTCCCTGTGAGAGGTAAATCTTCCTCCCATTCCTCAGCACCATACTTGGGTCGTGCCAGGAGCCAGCATTGGGCAGCCTCCTGCCCTCTTACCTTCACAGCTGTGGGGCCTGTGAGCTTCTCCAGGGCAAAACCATGAGTGCCATCTCTCCCTGCTTTCACCACCACGGGGTAGGTGCTCTATAAGCCGTTCTGTGAGTGGGAGCCCAACATTGACACTCCGTACAAAAGTGATGCCATGGGGCCATGGCGGCCATGACGGCGGCATTGTGGTGCCGAGTGTGTTGATGTGTCCCCCGTTTCTTAAGGCTTCAGACCCAGGATCTTGTGTGATACTTACAGCACCCTTCATGTTTAACCATGTTTTACAGATACAAGACGTGGAAGCTCAGGAAAGTTAAACCAGTTATAATGTCTCACTGCTGTGCAGCAGCAGAATTCCAGCTCGGCTGCACTGACCCCAAAGCCCATGCACATCCATCTCCAGCAGGCCGACTCCTCCTGCTCTTGACTTTCTTAGAAAGTGCTGGTTACAGGCTGGGTGCAGTGGTTCATGGCTGTAATCCCAGCACTTTGGGAGGCCGAAGCGGGGAGATCGCTTGAGCCCAGGAGTTTGAGACCACCCTGGGCAATATAGTGAGACCTTATCTCTACAAAAATAAATAAATAAATAAAAATAACCAAGCATGATGATGCATGCCTGTAGTCCTAGCTGAGGCAGGAGGATTGCTTGAGCCTAGGAGGTTGAGGCTGCAGTGAGCCATCATTGCACCACGGTACTCAAGCCTGGGTGACAGAGTAAGACTCAGTCTCTAAAAAAATAAAATGTAAAAAATTAAATAGAAATGATTGGTTCCTTTTATAGAGTAAGTTCCCTGTTTCTAAGAAAGCTTAAGAATAAAGTATTAATAAATAAGAACTCTCTCATGTCCTTTGCAGGGACAGTTCCCTGTTTCTAAGAAAGCTTAAGAATAAAGTATTAATAAATAAGAACTCTCTCATGTCCTTTGCAGGGACATGGATGAAGCTGGAAACCATCATTCTTAGCAAACTCACACAGGAACAGAAAACCAAACACCACATATTCTCGCTCATAAGTGGTTGTTGAACAATGAGAACACATGGACACAGGGAGGGGAACATCACACACCAGGGCCTGTTGGGGGTTGGGGACTAGGGGAGGGAGAGCATTAGGACAAATACCTAATGTAGATGACGGGGTGATGGGTGCAACAAACCACCGTGGCACGTGTACACCCATGTAACAAACCTGCACGTTCTGCACATGTACCCCAGAACTTAAAGTATAATAATAAAAAAAAGGAAAAAAAGAACTATTTTAAAAAAAAGAGCTGTCAAGCACAGCCCAATCCTCCCCCCTAACATTACCACTGACACTTTTCCCTTTTCATGGCAGGCATGGGGTAGAGGAGTGACCGCGGATGAAGGGTTAGGTGGCACGTCTGTTTTTCCCCCTGTGCTGTATTTGATGATGAGCCACGTGACTCACTGCAGACTTCATGTGAGTACTATGTTCTGATGAGGCCTGGCTGATCCTCGGTGGCTGAAAGTCACACCACTCTGGATGAAGCTGAGGCTGGTAGCACCTGCCCTCAGGGCTAACCCACGCGCTTTCACATTTGGGAGTGCAAATCCCTTCTGAGGCTGTTTTCATGTGTCTGGCTGGTCCCTGAGCAGGAGGAACCCCCAGAGGCTGCCCAGGCCCTCTGCTGGGTGATCACACAGGCCCCTCATTACCTTGTGTGATTATGACCCGGCTCCCTGGCATGCCATTGTTAAAACATCCTTAAGCAGGGATTATTTTCTGTCAAGCTGCAATTAAATATGTGAATTCAGAAATGTGGCTGGAGGAACAATGGGCCTCAGAGAACCGGGAGAGATGCCGGTTGGGGTAAGTCACCGTGGAGCGGTCCTCTGCAAAGCGGATGAGATGGCGGCCTCTTTGTCCGCGCCGTGGATGAGTGCCCTTCGGCTGCCAGCTTCCTGATGTGGGACCGCTGAACACTGGCACACCGATTCACTGGAGCCAAAATACTCACAGCAGAAAAGAGTGTTTGCTCAGGGTAACGCCTGCCCCTGGAGCCTGCCCGAGTAGGCCTCTTCCAGACAATGCCGTTCCCTGCCATGTGAAGAGAAAACCCTGTGCTATTGTTTCCAGAAGACAACTTTAGAAAACAACCTACATGGTGAGCCCCACCAGGCAAGGACAGCGGGAGGCACCCGCGTTCCCAGTTAGCTGAGTCCCCAGCAAGCAGAGGCCCTGCAGACACAGGCGGGAGGCCAGGCCTGCCTCTCAGCAGCTCCCTGCTGCTCCCCGGTTCTCCTCCTCCCTTGCGTTACTTAGGAAGAAAGTGTTTCACACAAGAGACCAGACACAGGCTCGGTGTTGGTGCTTCAGGTAGAAAGACCGAAGTTGGCCAGGCGGGTGAGGCCGCCCCGTTATGGAACACCAGGCAAAGTCCATCATGGACGGAAATGAGAAACAGGCAGCCACCTTTCAATGGCTTCCAGGACATCTATCCGCAGGCAGAGCCCCACTGCAAAGAATCCCCAGGGATTCCTTCCAGGCAGCATCTA
Organism: Alouatta palliata; assembly: GCA_004027835.1. Classification (NCBI taxonomy): domain Eukaryota; kingdom Metazoa; phylum Chordata; class Mammalia; order Primates; family Atelidae; genus Alouatta; species Alouatta palliata. Next base: position 23,570 of record PVKV010009546.1, read on the forward strand.
AAGATCACTTGAATAGCATCTCAGTGCAAAACTGTGCCTTTCCCAAAGCAAGTCTGGAAAAGGTCTTTCAAACCCAGTATGTGCAAAATGGCGTGTGACTGTCACCAGAGACATCTGCCAGACGCCTGGCATCTGATAGAAACTTCAGTTCTGACTGCACTGGTGAGGTGGCAGGAGAAAGCCCTCCCTCGCTCTGCAGGTCGCCCCGAGCTTCCGAGGAAAGTCATTTAGTTGGTATCTAAGGAAAATTTGATCTCGTGCTGCTAGGGCTATTGGCAATGGAGACTCCAGAGAAAGCATCGCTAATTTAAAATTGAATTTTAAATCGTCTCTTCCAGCTTTCAAAGCCCAGCCCAGTTTCTAAAGCAACACATAACTGGTTTTTCATACTTTCCATGAAAAACAAATGCACATATTTTATATTTTTTCTTCTGAGCAGTGGTAAATGACTCTTTTCTTTTGACTTTTCAGATTTTTACCCTTTTTTCCAATGTTTACAATGGAAATTCCAGAAACCTTACAGAATTACACAGCACTCTAATTTCCCATTTGGAAAGCCCTTTAGAGAGTGGGCTGACTTTTGAAATCTGCAATCTGAGAGTATTCTGATTCTAGGGTCAAGCCCTCATGGAACATGCATCCCACAGGGGAAGTAAGGCTGAGACATGTTCCCTGCAGGTGGGCTGGACATGGGGTCTTGGGCGGGCCAGGAGGCTCACGGCTCTCCGCCGTGTCTCTCCACTCTGAGACCACTCTGGTCATCCTCCCCACCCCTGTGCCTCTGGGTACCCCCAGCTCTCCCTCACGGTGTCCTGATCGTTACTCACCTGGACACGTTGCACAGATTTCAGAAACAGGACTCTGCCGAGGAGGCGTCTCCTGCCCCGACGGGGGAGGTTTGCAGGGGTGCCACATCAGCCCTTACTGGGGAAGGGTTTGAAGTGGGTCCTCTTGGCCTCCTAGGTCTCAGCATGTTCATAACTGAGTCGGGCCCACCTAAAAAAAAAACAGACTGCTTTAACTCCCTCAATCTATCACGAGGCCTGATATGTGCATAGAAGAGCAAAGAAATATATTTGGGTTTCCAAATGACCACACATTTTCTAAAGCCATCGCTGCTTCCAGCTTAGGCTCCATAACTGTTTGACTCAAGGCCGTTCAAATGCAGGCTTCAGGGAATGGCTGGCTATGCTTTCTCTGCAATATCATCCACAGCTGTAGAACCTGTGGTTGTGAGGGACGATGCATTATTAATCCTGCCTCCCAGGCTGTGCATATTGAAACTGGCTCTCTGACATTTTACACGCCGGCAGGCATGGACCCTTTCAAGGCGGTAGGATTTTGAGCTCAGTTACGTGAACTGTGAGCTCTCAGCCACGCTGGCATTAGGTTAGTATACAACCCTTATACACAGGGTGTCACACTCATATTTTAATGAAACTGGGAGAGACATGCTTTATGCTTCTCTCTGTTTTTGCTTTTTGAGACAGGATCTTGCTTTGTTGTCTAGGCTGCAGTGCAGTGGTGCGATTACGGCTCACTGCACCTTCGACCTCCCACCTCAGCCTCCCTTGTAGCTGTGACTACAGACACATATCACCTCACCACACCACAAATTTTTGTAATTTTTGTAGCGATGGGGTTTTGCTATGTTTCTCAGGCTGATCTCAAACTTCTAGACTCAAAAGATCCACCTGCCTCAGCCTCCTAAGTGTCATTTTGTGGTATTTACTAAGAAATACTATACTGTGATTTTTATACTTAATGACTTTTTTCCCACTCAAACATATGCAATTTATGAAGACACACTATTCTCAAGAAATAACGTAAAAATAAAATAAAAAATAAAAAAAAAAGAAGAAATAATGTTGCCCAGGTGGCGTAGTCATGCCTGTCATCCCAGCACTTTGGGAGGCCGAGGTGGGCGGATCACCTGAGGTCGGGAGTTCGAGTCCAAACTGAACAACATGGGAAAATCCCGTCTCTATTAAAAACACAAAAATTAGCCAGGCGTGGTGGTGAGTGCCTGTAATCCCAGCTACTCAGGAGGCTGAGATAGAATTTCTTGAACCTAGGAGCAGTGAGCCTAGATCAGTGAGCCGAGATCATGCTACCTCACTACAGCCTGGGCAAGAAGAATGAGACGCCTCTCAAAAAAAAAAGAAAGAAAGAAGGAAAGAAGGAAAGAACAAAGAAAGAAAAAGAAAGAGAAAGAAAGAAAGAAAGAGAGAGAAAGGGAAAGAAAAAGAAAGAGAGAGAGAAAGAGAAAGAAAAAGTGAATTTGTTTGGACGTAACTGTCTTTCGTCACTGACATCGATGGGAACTCTCCTTCCCCTTGGCACCTGATGCGATGAGTGGAGCTGTGGTTTGAGTGAGAAGCATGTTGGCGCTTCTGTCCACGCATCTGACAGCCACCGGCACTCAACAAGCAGATTCCTAAGCTTTAGGCCAAGGTGCTTCTGCTGACATTTCCCGTCCTAGTTCATGGTCTAAACACGACTGGAGGACGTCACAGAGATAAATGAAGAGTTTGGCTCTCCCTTGCTTGGTTCAAGGAGCACATCATCTGAGGAGCTGATGTGGTAAGCAGTGACAGTTTCATCTGTGCCAGCCCATCACTGCCACCTCCCACTTGGCATATGGGCCTTCACAGAGCCCACTCTTCTAAAGAAGGCAGAAATCGAGTATTTCACCTGAGTCTTTCCCGAGTTGGTGGTGCATAGCATGTGGTTCCTGGGGACAGATGGGCTCTGACTTCAAAGTCCTTTCAGGAGTGGAGTGTCTTTTCTGATCTTCTCCAACCAGGCAGCTGCTCTCCAAGCATCCTCCCAGCTTCAACGCTTGTACCTGGTTCACGTTCCTGGGAAGCAAGCCCCGCTCCCAGCATGTCCTGCTGGGCTGCTTTGCTGGGGTGTGGCACCCACGCCTGCCTTGCTCTGGGAGCCTGTCTGTGTAAGAAGGATCTTACTTGTGTCTAGGAGGAGATCAGGCTCCATGTCCAGTGCCTCTTGGCCAGGGCAGCACCACCCCAGGCTGAAGGTTGACTTCAGCATAGAAACTGAGGGTTGGCCAGCTTTGGCATCAGGAAACCCGGAAATTCTGGCTCCAGGCCAGCCGTGGTGGCTCACGCCTGTAATCCCAGCTGCTGGGGAGTCTGAGGCAGGAGAATCGCTTGAATCCGGGAGGCAGAGGTTGCAGTGAGCCGAGATCACGCCACTGCACTCCAGCCTGGGCAACAAGAGGGAGACTCCATATCAAAATATATATATTCTGGCTCCATGCCCTGCTACTGGTGACCCCTCACCCAGAAGTGATCTGTCCTCTCCACTGTAAAATGGGAACTATGCCTCCTCACAGCACACACGAGACACACTTTCTCAGGTGTGGATCAGAGCTGCCTGCCCGTCCGCACCTGCTCCCATCTGACCCCAGAGGATGTGGCATGGCCTGAGGTTCCAGGGCTCGCCTCACTGTCACCTAGGACCTTGAGCAGCTCATTTCCTTCCTGGGGCTTCATACTTCCCTTTCCCTGGGAAGGGAGGAAGCTACATCACCCCTGGCCCACCTGCCCTGTTGCTGGACAGCAAAGAACACAGTACAGTCTGCAAACAGGAAGAGCTCAGGGAACCCGATTAGCAGGGGACCCCCGAAGGCTCATTCAGGCTGGCTGCAGACTGCCTTTGGCTTCCAGGAGTCACCGAGGGCAGCAGCCAATCGTCTGGCTGGGGGAAGCGCTGCAGCTGCTGGGACTAACAGAGATCATGGGAGGGATGCTGGCGCTGAGCTGGGAGGACCACAGGGGCAGGGGGCATGCACGCACCTTCTACCATCTTCACCATGGTGAGAGCCACTGGTCCTGCAAGGGAAAGCCTGGCAGGCCGGGACTAGAAGGATGGGGCACAGGTGTAGAGGAGGCCTTCTCTGTCATCCCCTGCTCCTCCTCCCACCCGTCGGAAAGGCCAAGCCTCCGTGGAGTTTCTCTCCCTTCCAAGAACTCCGACGGGCTGGCACACTCTCCATGATACTGAGCTCTTGCCCTCCCCTAGTGCTTCTTGTGGGTGGCTTTGTCTTCCTAACTGAACTGAAAAATCTGCAGGAATGACTCATTAGCACAAACTTGCGGACTGATGAAATCAGTAAGAGTCAAGAGTAAGCAGCTATCAGGTAACTCACTGAACCGCTGAGGACTTCAGTTTCTTCTGGAAACTGATGGGATTGGAGGAGTCTGCTTTTCAGTCCTAGGGCTACAGAATGGGCACACCCTGGTGATGCTTATGCTTTTCTTTGATCCTGATTGTCCCCTTGACAAAGGCTGGCCTATTCATTTATATATGTGTGTGTGTGTGTATATATAGTTTAGATAAACTCCACCTAATGCTTCTTCATCCAATGGCAGACTAAAAGGCTTTTCTACGACCAAAATTGTAGCCCCAATAAAAACACATTGTTTTTAGACACAAGGGGCCTGAAGGAAAGACAGCACATGAATGAGAATCAAAGGGACCATCCTTAGCCACAGTAACACCACCAGAACCCCCACCTGATGAAGGCATCTCTTTGCCCCATCTTCAGATATAGCTCAAAATATTTGACATTTTGAGCTAATGAGCTATTATAAAATCGCCCTTAAAATAAGCTACTTGAAAACACCTTTGACAAGCTGAAGCCCATGTGGTCTAACTCCCGATCCAGCGCTCATTTCTACACTGATGAAAGGCAGTGTGTTCTGGTCTAAGCAACTAAAACCTTCTGCCCCAGGTTGTTTACTTCGTAGCAAGCCTGCCCTCAAAGACCAGTCACTTTGAAGATAACAGACAGCTGTTGTACACAGCTTCAAACTTTTCAAAGCACTTTCCATTTTTCCCAATTGGATTGTCTCAGCAATCCCACAGGGGAGATCTTAGTAGCCCTGTTCTGCAGATGAGAAGACAGGGCCTGCCCGAGTGATGGTGATGAGGACTAGCGCTGCCCACACCCCCGCTGCCCAGATCCTGGGAGCCAGGACTGCAGCTGGACACGCCCTCCCCCTGGGCTGGGCTCTTCCTGGCACAGCCACTCAAGTGCTGCCCGCAGCCCCTCTGCTGGAGGCACGGGACCCACGCGGATCTGCCCCCAGCATGCAGACTGCCCCCCAAATGACCTGCAGTGCGTATTCCCCTGGTTGGACATGGGCAGAGGTGGCCACCGAGCAGTCAAGCTAAGTGGATTCCCAGGAGCAAGGCCTTGGCTTTGGCCCTTGATGGTCCCTTGTCCCCACAGCAGAGCCCGTGCTCCTGCAGACGCTGGGTTGGTGCGTCCCAGGCCCTCCACACATCTGATTCCTCATCAGCAAAATGTGGGTGATCTCAGGCCACTCACACAGATTAGCCCTGAGAACCAAAGGAGTTCGTCGCGCATGGGAAGTAGGCACACAGTGCCACCCCTGTGCCTGCCGCCTGTGTGTTTGAATTACTATGGCATCCTGTAATTTCTGCAGGTGTGCACTCATGCAGCCTCTGTGTCTGTACAGACACGAGCCTACATTCCTATGATTAAATCCAGGCTCAAGTTCAAGTGAACTGCAAGCACAAAGTTTCTAGCAGGGAGGGAAGATCACCCATCCAAGTCCGCCCAAGACTGGGGAAGCCCAGCCAACAATTTGGGAGGCAAAGAGGTCCTGTCTGAGATCATAGCCTCGGGATGGTACCCACAGCCCAAGGCATCACCCCGCAGTTTGGGACTGAGGTTGCTTTCACGAGTCATATTCCAGGGCTGCAGAGGGAGGGGCTGAGGGCCAGCTGTTCTAGCTGCTTTCCGTCTGCAGCACCACCCCTCTGATGGCAACGCCTGGGTCCCCACACATGCCAGCTGGAATCCTGCATGCCCTGGGTTCACGGTAACTTGTCTGGGCTTTAACCCACATCTCTTCCTTCCTCACTGCAACAAGACTTCTCTTCTTGTCCCTGTCTATGAAGTTGAGGGTGGGAGGGATGCTTTGATTCAATGCTACCCTATGTCATGTCTTTCTGGAATACGACTTCCAGGCAAAGGGGACAGCTTCCTCATCCCCGTGGACAGAGAGGTGGCCAGGGTTGCATTCATACCCAGTTGTGAAGCACCTGCCGCCTGCAGGCATGTGAAAGGCCCTGTGGTCCTGGGGATACAGAGACAAAAGGCCTAGCCTCCAGGATTTGACCTCGGGGACAGACCCTGAAACGCAACATGGTGGCATGCTATGGCTGGGGTGGAGGCAGACCTCGGTGCTGGCTGCTACAGGAACACGGAGGAGGGACACCCGGAGGAGGCTGGGGAGCAGTGCTGGGAAATGTGTCCCAGGGATGAGAGCTTCTGTTTCTCTTTCAGATTCCCAGACTCATAGCACAGACAGGAGCCTTTGTACTCATGGTTTTTTGACACTTAAAAGAAATAAAATAAAATAAAAGCCCAGTGTGGTCTCTGGAAGAAGTGGAGGAGTGACTTACAGGTGTCTTCCTTCTACCTGTCTCTAGGCACCTGGGGCCACCAGAGTGCTTCTGCCCTGGGCTTTGGGAGAAGCTGATCATCTGGGTCTTCCTAGCTGGAACTAGCAAATAGGGGCAGGTTTCAAGGGATGAAGACTCCAACGCTAACCTTGATCTCAATCTTAATGCTGTTTAGAACCACCCAAAGAGCGAAAGCTCCCAGGTGACGCTCAGCCTTGCTCCTAGAACTCGTGAACCCTGTATCTTGTTTGGTCTTCAGCCCAGTAGGTATGTAGGATACAGAATGGTCTTCCCGTGTCATAGAGGAGAAAGCAGATTCCTGGAGGCTAAGCAAATTCCCAAACGTCATAGACAGAGCAGGAGTCAGGCGTGGGGTCTGAGGTTTGCAGGCCCAGTGCCTGCCCTCCTCCACTCTGAGTCAGGGGACACACCCTGGCTGTGTGCTGCCCAGCATGTAGCCAGAGACTTGGTGGAGACGCTGCCCAAATGAGCAATGTAGGGTTCCCTGGAGTCCCTCTCTTCTGAGCCCCAGATCTCCAGATGTCCTCACGCACCACTGTGGGTGCCGCTGTGCTGCAGTCCTGGCTGGACCCACATTCTGGTTCAGGGCAGGTGCAAGGGACAGCATGCTCCAGGGTATGAGGGCCCAGGAGGGCGTCAGGGGTACACCTGATGGGGGAGAGAGCAGCAGGCCAGCATCCCCGCCTTTTTCCGAGTGGTCTCCCTTAGAAGCCGGGAGGGGAAGGACAGACACATACCATGTGACAGCCACGTGGCAAAAGTGGAGCTGCCTCGGGATGCTGCATCTCTGAGTGAAGACAGCAACTGTGAAGTTCCTGGAGACTGCAGAAGCCACTGTGGCGGGAGGGCCCTGCTCACGCCTGGGCTTTGTACTCTGGTCCTGTGGGGGAACGCATTTCTGTCAGGTAGACCCCCTGGTTTGTGACACTTTGCTAAGGCAGTGTTGGGAAGCTGATGCAGACGGGTAAAGCGGCAATCAAGTGGTGATTCCCCGCCAGGTGAGTGGGGCTAAGGAGGCTGGGGGATGGCCCAGTTCAACTCCAGCACCCACCACTGCTGAGAAGCCAGGCAGGAGGCACTGGGGTGGGGGTGAAGCATGGAGACAAGCGGGTCTGGATCCTGCTCTGCAGACCAGACACCCCCTCAGAGAGGGGGGTGGAGGAGAAGAGGCTGGGCTGGAACCCACACCTGGGTGTCCCTCCTGGGAAGCAGCGGGCTGTGAACACCTCCAAGGTCCTCCTCTGAAGATGTGGGTCTCGGCCTCCCCAGCCCCGTTGGCATCTGGAACACAGAAGGGGGCTAGAATAATCTAGCAGCTGCTTGCTGCCTTAGACTGGCCAGCCCCCACAAAGTGTCCCCTTCTGGCCCCAGCCTGCGCAGTATTTTGTAACCCCCATGAGTACTTTGCAGGCTTTGATGGATGGACAGAGCTGAACCACCTTCAGCCAGTGGAGAGAAAGCCTTGGCTTCTGCAGGTAGAGGAGGGCAGCTCAAGAAGGCACAAGATTTCCATCAAGCCCTGACACGTCTCTGCCCAGCCTGGCCGCCCGAGACTGGACCCAGCCAGGAGCACTCCCCAGGGAGCCCACATGCACTTCTGGGTCTTCCTCCTCAGCCTGCCAACTCAGTCTGAGCATCACTGGTTATGTTTCACTTAAATGTTTTTGTTTTAATTTAGCTTCATTTTCATTTGGTCATTTAAGAATAAGTTGTCTGTCCCCCCAGGTAAGGTTATTTTCTGTGTTGCCATCCTCTGCATAAGGTGTCACTCTCCCTGGGAATATACAGGGACCCTGCCTGGCCTCGGAAGTTGAAATGAAATAAATTTGCACCACGAGAAAGTAGGTCCAATTTTGCGCAAAGCAAAGCAAAGCAAAATAAAACTGTTTCAGCCAGAAGTAGCTTTTGACATGGTCTACCCCCGTCAGCTCCTTCTACAGATGAGGAAGTAGAGGACTAAAAAGCTGAGAAGAGAGGGGAGGAGGAGAGGGAAAAAAAGCTGGAGAGACTGGCTCAAGGTCATGCTCAAGGTCACATGCACCTCTTCCTGCAGGGTAGAGGGTAGAGGGTAGAGGATCTCAGAAAGGCTCCCTCCCTCTCTTACTGCTTCGCAGTTGGAGGCTGGAGAGCCAGATCCAGACCCAGAAGCTGGAAAGAAATCCCAGGTTCTGAGGCCTGTCCTCCCACTCAGCCCCCAGCTCCAGGCCTGGGACCCTCCACAGCTCCCCCAGGCTCCAGGGCACCAATCGGGATGGAACCAGGCCCTCAAGACCCAGGGCCACTTCCTAGCAAGTCCCCCCTCTAGGCTGCCTATGCCCCCACCTTGCCTTCCCCAGACCCTGTGCCAGGGAACCCTGCCTTAGAAGGTGAGCCCTGCTGCCGCAGATGGGGGGCAGCGTTTGTGGCTCGCTGCCCCTTTCTCCCTCCTTCCCTCCCAGCCTGCCCCCTGTCCTTGAAGAAATTGAATTCAAAGGAGGAAGAGGGGAGACAGAACACCAAACCCCTGCCTCCTCACTGCATAAATACCTGGTCCTCCAAAGCCTGCCTGGAGCCTGCCAGCCGCTGCCTGAGGTTCTGCCTGCTGCCCAAGGTCCCGGCCTGCACCTCTTTAGCCCACACTGGTGGTGCCCGGCCATGGGCTCCCCTGGGCTCCCTCCCCCGCCCGGCATGCCCCGCACACTCCACTGGGACCGGCCCGGGGCTACTCTCCCCAGCCCAGAATTCCTGTCCCTTGAATCCTGTGGGTGGTGCAGTGGGAGAGGGGAGGCCAGGCGCGCCCAGCCCCAGACCCCAGAGCAGGGACATTCTAGGCGGCTCTCGCCGGGCTGGGGCTGCTGGAGACAGGCGGTCCCGGACACTCACCGCGCGGTGCCCAGCGCGCCAGGGCGCCCGGCTAGTCCTGCTGGAGCCCGCAGCAGGCTCCCACTTCTCCCACATGCAGGCAGTGGGCCTTCGGCCAGGCTCCCCGCCGCGCCTTCCATACACGCGCACACTCATACGGTCATGCACACGCACATTCACACGCACACGCACTCATACGCTCGTGAGCATTCAGGCGCACACACGCTCGTACACCACCCACGCGCACACACGCTCGTACACACGCGCACGCCCACACGCTTGCGCACACGCACACACGCTCATGCACGCGCACGGCTACACTCGCCCGCTCTCATGCGGACACAGGAACTCGCCCCGCTGAGCGCCTGGCCCCCGGGCCGCCTGGAGCTGGGGAGCGAGGGCCGGACGCCCGACGCCTGTGGCCGCCAGGGGAGGCCCGAGGGGCAGGCGGGCGCAGAGAGCATCCGGAGAGGCAGTGCCCGGCCACCAGGAGGCCAATTACTTGAGGGGCCAGAGGGGTCCACCCCAGGCCTAAGGCCCTGGGGCTGAGGAGGCAGCGGCCAAGAGGCCGCCTTAAAGCCTCGGGAGCGGGTAAAGAGGGTGTCCGTTGAGACCAGGGATGGCGGCTCTGGCCGAGTAGGGCCTCGCCCTCCCCACGCCGCTCGGCTGGGCTGGGGGCACGCGCCCTCTCCCCTTCTCCCCGGGGCCGCACAGGGCTGTACCCCGGCTCTGCCCAGATCCCCTCGGAGCGGAAGATGCAAGTTGGCTTTTGTCTGACCCGGTCAGACAGAGCCGTTTTGTGGGATAAAGGCTTAACGCTCCGTGAACACGCAGAAAAAGCTCAGCGCTGGCCCTCTGACAATCCCATTGTCTCGGGCCTGAGCCTGGCGGTTTGGTCTGAAAGCGCCAAGTTCATGACATTTCAAAGAGAAATGATACTGGGAGAGGGGGTGGGCAGGGGAGGGAGGGTGTGCAGGAGAAATGAATTCCTAAAATGCCAAGAAACAGTATTTCTCCTTCCCCATCGTGTTCCTCCGCTCAGCTCTCCTCCCCACTCGCCACAGACCCATGCAAACCAAATCCCCTTCTCCAGTCCCGCGTGGACCCAGAGGCAGGCTGAAAAAGCCAGGATCGCCAGGGACTGCGGTTTGGAAGGCGAAGGTGTGAAAAGATGCCCAAGTATCGGCGTGTACGCTTCGGGACTGTCCGCAGAGTGACAGCAGCCATTAGCACAAGCTCCCATTGTCTGCACTGCCCTGAAAGATAAGAATATCCCAAAAAGGACCGTAGGTGCCCACATGAGTTTATTTTAAGGAGGTGGAGTGTCACTGCTTTATTTCATTTGTGTTACTGTTAGTATCATATCCTTTTAAAAAAACAAAACTATTTTCTGTGCCAGGAAGCAAAGGAGCTTCCAGTTTTAGTGTTTAATTTGTTTAATGTGCCTCTGCAAAAGCAAGTAATTCCGGAGACAAAGCAGAGTCCTCAGGAAATTCAATGTGTTTTGTCTCCAGAAGTTTCCCTTGAGTGATTTAGTTTGCTTTCTGTCTCGCCAAGCAGGCTCTGCACCGGGACCTCCAGCAGGCTGGGGCCAGGCTGGGCAGCCTGCAGCCCTGCTCCCCACCTTAGGTGGCCAGGGGCCTTCTCTGATCCTCAGCGCACTGGCCAGGTAAACTGTGCTCGCGAAGAACCAAATGTGACCTTGTAGAGTCATTCTAATGCAAGGAGAAAATAGGATTAGGCCAGAGTCTCAGCCAGGTAAGTCGGATTAACAGCAAGGTTCAATACATTTTGGCATTCTTGTGCTATTTTTAATTGCACAAAGGTAGATGCTTCCCTTTCCCGGCTTTGTGTAAAGAGTCTGTTTGTTTGTGCCCAAGAGGTAAATGATGAGCGATAAGGCTCTATGTGGAATTGGAAATGTATAACCTTGCAAAATGACGTTTCGCCCCGGAAAGTGTGACACGCACGCACCGGGAGATGAAGGGAGAGAGCGGAGCGGCCCGGGCTTTGTTAACGCTTCTTGCCCCCTGGCGTTGCTTTGATGGAAGGACACCCCACGCAGGGCTGCGGAGGCGCCTGCCAGCGGCAGGAGCTCCTTCCCCACAGGCAACCCGGCGATGACTACAAATCGATTCATTTAAAAAAATATCCAAAGTCAGATGTTAAAAAACTTATGAACCGGGATGGTAGATCATTAAGCCTCGGGAGAAAAGAGGTGGCAGAAACCTGCTTATATTATTTTTAAAAATATATATCTGTATTGCATTTTGCCACATGCAAACGTAGTCTAGGTTTGTTAATCAGGCTCATGTGAGTGTGTCATAAATTAACATGATTTCTTTGGGGCAAGTCAAGAGAGAATGTATAATTGTTTAAGTTTGCAAATCATTTAGCAATTAACTTAGGGGGCAGAGGGCTGCGGTTCCCCGGGTAGCCAAGGACATTCATGAACCATGTGGAAGTGATTGAGTCGAATTGTAACTGTCCACGGCATTTCGGGACATCCTTTCCAGGCCAAACGACAGACAGAAAGCCAGAGGGGACAGCACTGAATCCAGATGCTTTTGCATTCTGGGTGATGGGAACTGAGGGCACAGAAGCTCACGGCCAAAGGATAAGAAAGTTGCATTTGATCAAAGTTTTCTCCCCTTTTGGGCAGAAAGCTGAGGGTGAGGATGGCCAGGGATTTAGCTTCCGTTTCAGACTCTGCATTTGTGAAGTGGCAGGGCGAGGATTAGAAATGTCATTTCCCATAGATACAGAAGGGTGTTCCCAGAAGAATTGTCCAGGGGTCAGGATTCTGGGAAAGCCATGGCAGATGTGTGTCTGTGAGGGCTTCCATCAGCTCATGGAATGTTTTCTTCCTGCTGTAGAAACAGAAAGAGAAGTTTGTTTAATCTGAGAGTTGGTTTTGCCGACCTTGTTTAACTGCTGTCGGTCTGAGAGCTTCTTGCAGAGATGCTGGAGAATTCCTAGGGCAGGGATTATTTCAAACTCAGTAGTCTATCATTCCATTACGATGAATCTGGTAAAGTGGGGTTCTGTTTCTCTTTTAAAATTTTCTTTTCATATTTAACATAGATATGCATGTATATGAGAAGTAATGGACATTTGAAAAGCCAGATCCTGCTGATTCCACATTTCAATGGCTCGGTTTGCCAACTCATGCATGGGTGCCTCTAAACACTGATCAATATTCTAGTTCATTGCTAAGGCTGCAGAGCTCCAGGATCTGTTATTTTCTCACAGGTGGGAAAAGACCCATGACCTCCTTGGTCTAAGCTCTCTTCTGGTTACTGGGTACCCACATGTGTACAAGGTATTTATTTTCATTAGACAGCTGATTGTTCTAAAGGCCTGCAGAACCTGACCCTTCCTGCCTTCTCCACTCCCCATCTTTAAGGTATAAAACCTTTGAGGAGTTTTCTGAGCTGTTCTCCAGGTTTCCCCCGCTGTCCAGCATGGTACCTGAGACCGAAGGCAGGTGCAGCCAACGGGACCGAGTGGGCCCCAGCACCAGCTTCCCCCGCACCTCTACCCCGTCCTTCTCCTCTGACTTACTTTGCTGGAACTCTCAGCTTAATCTGGTGAGGAAGAGTCCCTAGAATGGAGAATATGGAACCAAATTCTCGCTAAAAGAGGAGGAAGAGCTGGCTGCGGAGAGTGGGTTCTATAGCAGCTGCGAGTTGACCCAGTATGTAGAAAATATCACAGTGTGTCTCCATTCCCTTTCCTCGGGTCTGGAAGGAATTTCCCTCCGCTGTTCTTCCCACCCGTTGGTAACCAGCCGACGCATTTGTTAGAGAGGTCCTGTTTTATCTCTGTTCTTAGCATTGCTCCTTCAGCTAGAAATTCACAGTAAAGGTGAGCCATCCTCCGAGGCCGAGGGGCATAGCTGACACTCAACAACAGGACAGAAGTGAACCTCTCTTCTCCACGCGTGTTTGTGGGGTGGGGATGGTATTTTATTTCGTGAATTCAGGAGGAGGCTAGAGAAACCCCAGAAGCCGCGGCTCCCCTTCAGGCCCTTCAGTCTGCGAGGGCTGCCTCCCATCCCCAGGGCGCAGGCAGCGCAGATACCATCACAGCAGCAGCCCAGGCGGGCCTGCCCTTGGCCACTGTGTTTATGCCTTCCCCGGACGTTGGTCTACGCGGTCAAGCCTGACGGATCCGGGTCTGTGGCCCGCGGGGCTGGACGCGAGTTCGGCATCCTACTGCACCTCGGCGGGGCGGGGAGCGCGGCCCACCCGGAGCTGCTGCTTCTGGGCGCTGGGTGCGCGCTGCTGAGCGCGAGGCTGGGGCTTCCTGGGGTCAAGACGGCCCAAGTCCTCACAGGCTCGCGGGGCTGTCTGGCCGCCGCGTCTTGGATCCGGCCTGGACCTGTGCTCCTGCACCTAGGGTTTTGTTTTGTTTCGTTTTTGTGGAGGAGAGGGGGTTGCAGACATGAATTGCACTGGCAGGGTGTAGGGGAAATATTTGAAGATACTGGCAAGAATCATCCCCAGGGCCAAGGAGTCCAGCTAAGTCCGATTTTGGGGAAGCCCAGCAGATGTGTCCTGAGACAGGAAGGGACATGGTGCTAGGTCTGCAGGGCGGACGCTTAAGAGTGGCCCCGCTAGGAATTTCCTTCCTTTGCAACCGTGAAGGGTGTGCTGCTGCAGTCCAGTGAACCGTGGGACGCCAATGCCTGCTTCCCACCACCAGCCTGTTTAGGGGAAATGAGATAAAATCCATCTGCAATCACAACTACTTTATCAGGTGGGGGGCCCAAATAAAAAGGGAGAAATGGGACGCTTTAGGAACCCAGCAGATTTGTGATGAGAAATGGAGAAGGGGAAATTCATGTCCAATAATTAACTGCTGTAAGAGTAGGTTTGGAAGAGGAAAAGTGAAAACTGTAAATATGTTTGTAAGTATGCATTCATATTTATTAAATATTTGTCTTCTCTAAGTATAACTTTATTAAGTGTCATAAAACCCCTGAAATTGAGCAGAGTCCAAAAGCCACCTTTTGGCCAAGTTCACATACATCAGCTCTGTCCCTGGGTGTCCCCCGTGCATTTTATTTACCTTTCAGTTTATTCAAACTTATTTTGAACCACATGGAGGCAGTTTTATTTGGCTAGTAGAGATTGTGTTTAATTCATTGAGTATGCATTGTAAAAGTTTAGCAGTCAATGCCAGCACGAATTCCAAATTGGAAAGTTAAATATTTGTTTTTAATTTTCTGGCTCAAAAATGTTAACTAACAGAAATGATTCTTGCTGCTCTAATGTGCTTGCATAAATGGAGTTATTAGAACTTTCCCCTAAAACAACATTTCTTCCTAACCAGACACATTGTGTTTGGAAACTTCACTCCTAGAAGAAATTTTTAATATGTATAAATAAAAAGCAAATGCTTGGCCTTTGAATATTTTGGTACAGAGGCTTCTAGGAGGAGGAAAATGAGAATGCGAAATTCGTATCTCAGTAGCTTGTCAACAAATTTAGGTTTTGGTGGAAGAGTATTAAAGGGCTTGATTACAGAAAATATTGACACCAAAGGCCCCTTAATGGTGGTCCTTTTTAAGATATGGAATTTTGCAAAGAATTTCAAGCTTTAATTTGCCAACTCTTTTAGCTTTGTTGTATTTGTATTGTATTATTGTGCGCTTACCTATTTAGACATACTTCTTAAATTCTGTGATTTACTCTTTTCTTCACTGGGTGCAACTAAATGATAGAGAACACAAATGCAAATAACTTCACACATAACCCTCATACTGTTGGGAAAGGAACCAGGAAAAGGTATGCCTTCTCTGTAAAGATGGATTTCCAGGTAATTCAAATTGCAGACAGTTTCAAACATGATGCTCAAACTGAGACCCTCATATGCAAGTGACAATAGAGATGTGACCCATTATAAAGAACCAGCATTCCAACTATCTTCAAATCTGGTTTTTTAAAAAGCGAGCTTTTCGTAAACAGATATGAGGAGGCGATAACGTCATAGCACCCACGTAAATAACTGTGCCTTCACTAGCATGTCATTAATTTTCTCCCTACTTGATCCTCTGACATGTTCTAGAAGGAAGCAAGGATGCCTTCTGCCTACATGTGGGTCTCGGATTGACTCACTACATCACAGGACTGCTGGCTCCAGGATGTGGAGATCCAGCTGCAGAGAACAACGGAAGCTTCCTTTCCATCTCTGGTGGCCTGCTTACCAAAGACCCGCTGGTCCCCTCAACTTGGTGTTAACTCCTGGGTGTAAACGTCTTTAAGAAAATACTTAGGGCACTTCCTACAGTGAATCCCATGGCTTGCACGGGCTTTGTATGAAGTCTGCCCTCTATGGGGCATCTGTACGTCTCCTGCATAAGGTACAGGTATGGAAGTTGAGTCCACAGTTGTATACAGGAAGAGTGACGTAGGATTTAGTGGGCCACATGAAACCATGCAGCCTCGTCTGGCAGCCTGATTCCACAAACGCTGCAAACTTCTTCCTCCCTCCTGTGGGAACGAGGGAAGAAAAGGGAAAAAGAGGCAGAGCCTCTGGTTTCCGTGGTAGGCAGGGATGGAGGGGTTTCTAAGGGCAGGTGATTTTCTTTCAACAAACTCAGAGCTTTAGCAGGTCACCAGGTAATTCTTTCAACCACAAAATCAGTGGGCAACACAATTTAAAATGTCTTGGCGGAGAATTCCAGAAGTGCTTCCTCCCTTCTTTCTCTGGAGCTGCAGCTGCAGGACCGCTGTGGGAAAGCTGTCACTGCTGCCGCCACCCAGCTAAGGCTGGCGGCCCTCTGTCCCAGGGAAGGTTGGCTGCCCTCTCTGTGCGTTGCACTCTTCCTTACCCCTGTCCCTAATCTGAGGACCGTGGGATTGGAGACCTAGCAAGCTCAGCGTGTGCCCACTCTTACCCCACTGGAGTCCTGATGTGGCTGAGGCCTGGTGGAAGGGACAGCAGGGGTATTTTCCCTTTTATTTAATGTTTTGGCTTAAAAACAGCGGGAGGATAGGCAGCCATCTTACCTGTTAGGAACTTTCCGTCCCCACTGCCATCCCCTTAGCTAGTAGGGCCCCGGGTTTTTGTTTGTTTTTGTTTTTGTAAATGGTCTTTCCTATTACCCCTCCCCAACCCTGTTTGAAACCCCGCTGTGGGGTTTGGCTGACCCGACCTGGGGAGCCGCCAGCACAAGGACGCCGGCCGTGGGCGTGTCGCGTGTGTGCCGGGACCACTGTGCGCGCGTCTCTGGACGAGACCAATTTCTCCATCGCGCAGCCATCCCCGCGGACGACATTTGAAAGGCGAGCTGAGGGTGGAGGAGGTCGCGGGGAAAGCGGGCCGAAAGGAAAGAAAAATAAGAAAGAAAACTAAGATTCGTCCGTGTACCTGAACTTTTCCCCCTGCCCTAAAGGACCCTGCAGAGCCGGTGGCGACGAGGACGCAAACTTCATTGACCCGGCTTCCCTGGGTCCACGGCCCCGCGCTCCGCAGTGCAGAATGAACTATTAGTGGGCGCTGTTGATCGCGCTGCTCTCGCGGCCTGGCCCCATTCACACTGCCCCGGCAATGAATTCGTCCATTTAAAAACATTACAAGGAATATTGGAGATCGCGGAGGAAGTGACACTTGACCCTTACATCCCGAGCCCCGGAGGGGCGGCCTCGGCGTTTCAAAATAGCAGTCCCCGAGCAGCGCCGCGCGGCGGGGGCCGGCCTGGGCTCTCTGGGGCTGCTCCGGGCCCCTTCCTCTC
The DNA here is from genome assembly GCA_004027835.1 of Alouatta palliata. NCBI lineage: Eukaryota > Metazoa > Chordata > Mammalia > Primates > Atelidae > Alouatta > Alouatta palliata. Next base: position 40,635 of record PVKV010009546.1, read on the forward strand.
CCCCACTCCCTCCTTGCTCGCAGCTGGCCTCGGTCGACACCTTACCGCAGCCGCGTTTCCATCAAACTCACTGGGACTGCACCGAGCAGGCGCCCGGGACAAGAAACGCCGCGCCAGCGACGACGCGCGAAGAAGCGGAGCCGGGCGCCCCAGCGCCTCCGCCCACACGCACCCCGCGAGCCGGAACCCGCACCCGGCCCGCGGGTCACCGGGAAAGCGGGGACCCTGCCCACCCGCAGGAATGCCCCTGCTCCGGCTCCCAGCTGCAAGCGCTGCGGCTCCGAAACCGACCCGCCCCCGCCCGGCCTAGCCCTGCGGGAGTGGGGAGCCGGAAGCTGGGGAGGGGACCAGGGAAGGGGAAGAAGGGGCGTCGCGCTCCCCGGTTGGCTTCGCAAGGGAAAAGACGCGAATTGAGAACCGAGAGCAGAGTATGAAAAAGGAACGGAGGAAGAGACGAGGGATGGAAGAAAGGGATCGGGAGTGACCCGCCCTCGGGCCTGGGCGCGGGTGAAGCCCCGCGCTCTGGGCGAGGCCACGCTTCACTGTCACGGGAAGCGGGGAGGCTGCGGAACGCAGCTTTAGGGCACCGGGGGCATTGACAATCATAATCGGGGTGCCGAACTAGGCTTCTTAATTTCGAAGCCAGGATGGGCGGGTGTGGCCAGGGGCGCGCGGGGTCAGCAAACGGGGTGCTTTTCTTCTGGGCTCACGCTGGCAGCGCGGACCCGCCGAGGCCGCCGGGCCTGCAAGTCCGGGGCCTCCTTTTGTTCTGGCCTCGGCTGTAATTTAACATAAAATGCCTATTAGAATCACTGCTGCTGAAACACGCGTTTCTTCTTGTTTTGCCATCAACTAACAGGATTAGCCAACAAGAGCGAGATTTCAAATTAACCATAAAAATTACAAATTGCAATTCATTTAGCTGCCCACTTACTACATTAAAAAACGTAAATAAGTGAATCTGCGTATTCAGAAGGTTGAACGGCCCGCGAGGAAGCGAAAGCGGTTGAACTCAGGCCTCCGAGTCCGAGTCAGGGTTGGGGCGCTGGCGAGCGCGGGCCGCCGCGGAATTTGCACTGTCTTCCGAGGGCCCAGAAAGAGGCAGCCTGGTCATTCGAGGGACCGAGGAGGAGGAAGGAAGCTGCGGGGCCCACGCGTTTTTAGCGCCTGAATTCCCCCTGGGAGGCACTGTACGGGTGGGGGAGAAGGGTGGGGCGCGGAGGCAAATCTAGGGGAGCGAGCACTGGTTCCAGTTCGAGCTCCTCGGAAGGAAAGGCGAGAAAACCCAGCAAACACGATTTGCAAAATGCTGGGGAGGGGGTGATTTTCGTGTGGTGCCTTGTGTGTGAAGAATGAGACGTTGGCGAATTTTGCAGTGAATTTAGAAGAGGCCCTGGCTAAATTATTAATTCCAGTCCTTTCGCGAGGGCACCTCCTTGCCTTTTTGGTTTGTTTTGTTTTTAGGGAAGCAGGCCCTTCCCCTTGTGGCCAGGCGGATGCGCGTGGCCGCGATGGACTTAAACTCCGTTTGTGCATTGAAGCTAATCGAGTTACGGATATTCAGAAACCTACAGATTTGTCTGAGCGGTGGACGCGGCGGGAGGCGTGGGTCAGGGTGGGCGAGCAGAGGGGAAGCCCCGCTGCTGAGCGAGGCGGACATGGTCAGGAGTTCTCCATCTTCCCCCTTGGCCAAGCATTACCCAGAGGGAAACACTGACCACGCTGCACACTCACGTGTTTTAATTTTTGTTTTTAGTTCCAGAGCTTTCGTTCCTAAACCAGATGGTCACGGACCCACGCTTTCCACTCGCGGCAGAGGGGACCAGACCTCTCGAGGGGAGGGGAGGTTGCCCCCGCAGTGTGAGGTCGGCAGGGGGCGCGCTGGGACAGGCCGACCGCGTCCCCTCTAACCCAGCGGGCCCCGGGTTCCCGGCCGCGTGGGGGAAGCTCCAAGTTCTCTCTCCGGGGAGAAGCGACTCCCCAAGTTGGCCTGAGCCCGTGGGCTTCTACGGGACAGCGTGGGCACCTGCCCCGGGGACTTCCCCAGGAAACGCGGGAGGCCCAGGGAGCGCCGTAGCACCTGCCGCCTGGGGCGGAGGGCGGGCCGGGCCGGGCGGGGGCATCGAACCCGAGCTGGCTTCTCGCAGTGTGTGCGCCCAGCTCCACTCCAGGAGCTGTCCCGGGGTAGGAAGAAAGAGCGCGAGGCTGCCCTGGTTGCATCCACGAAGCGCTCCCTGCTTCTTTACCGGCGGCATTCTCCAGCACCTGCCCGGCTCCCTCTGGCGCTCCTGCCCTAAACTCTCAGCTAAGTCCAGAACCGGGGATGCTTTCTCCCTAAAATGTTCTCGAGCGAATCCCAAACAAGTAATCCGATTCCACCTGAGCCCCAGGCCTCCACAGGCAATACCGGTTAAGAAGGCGGGGCGGGGGGAGCTAGGGGAGGTAGGTGCAAGGCCGGATGGGCGCCTAGGGATGTCCAGGGCACCCTGCGTAACGCTGGCCCGGCTGTTTCGCTCAGCCTGGCCTTTCTCGTCCTCCTGAACCTGCTTAAGGTCGGTTGGGGCAGGTGGAGAGGGCGCCTTGCATCGGGAAGGCCGGGGCGCGGGAGCGCAGACATTTTCAGACGCTTTGTGGGACCCCGAGGCGGGGCGGTTGCCTCACTCGGCGCCTTTGTTGGTCCCCAGGAAACTGTGGACCGGACGCCTGGGTTGCCCCCATCTAGCTGTCCCAACCTTCGAGGCCTCTTTTTCGCAGGGGAGAGGTTCGCCTTGGAACAGGGAATGAGGGGATGGAGCGGGTCACAAAGTTGTTTTCCTAATCTCCCAGATGGCTCTATCATTCTTGCACACCAAGCCAGAAAATGCAAGGGGAGTTTGTTCTTGCATTTTTCTCTGCTAATAAGTGCTGATCAGACGGTTTCATTCCACTCTCCCCCCCACCCACCCTGGGTTCCCAGGTACAGAAAGGGCTAGAGGCCTTTCTTCCATCCACTAAGAAGGGACTGCTTGCCCAGCCAGGGCCCTCGCAGGTGGGATGGGACCTCTTGCATGCATCTGCAGGTTTGGAGGCTACTGAGCTGAACCCCTCGTAGAGGGGCTAGGGCCATCGTTGGGTTGTGACGGTGTCCGATTGGACTCCTGAATGGTTCCCTTGAACCAGAATCCTTATAGAATCCTGGCAAACATACCCAGCCCTTGAGAAAGAAGGCTGTAGGGTAGGAGTTGAGGGGCCTGGCGATACAGGTTTGAATACAGCATGAGTGGGTTCCTAGCCGCTACTTGCTGGGGTGCACAGTGTCTGGGGACGGGTGGAACCAGTCACCACCCCAGAACAGTAACTCACTTTCACGGGTGATTCCAGCAGGCCAGGTGTCTTCTCAGCACACTTGTGGATGATTTTATTTTTATTTATTTACTTTTTGAGATAGTCTCCTTCTGTCTTCTAGGCTGGAGTGCAGTGACGCGATCATGGCTCACAGCAGCCTCAACCTCCTGAGCTCCAAGTAATCCTCCCACCTCAGCCTCCCAAGCAGCTAGGACTACAGGTGCACACCACCAAGCCCTGCTTAGGTGTTTAATTTTTTGTAGAGATGGGGTCTCGCTGTGTTGCCCAGGCTGGTGTTGAAATCTTGGCCTCCAGTGATCCTCCTTCCTCAGTCTCCCAGAGCACTGGGATGACAAGTATGAGCCCATAGCTGGCCTGTGGGTGATTTTATTTATTCCTTGAGATAGGTACATTTATAATATCCATTTACATCTGAGGAAACTGAGGCACAAGGGTCCTAAATAACATTTCCAAGGCTGCTAACTAGCAAGTGGCCAGCATTTGACCAGGAGGTCTGTCTCTAGAAACGCATTATGTCTGCTGCCCCTTCTGTGTCTGGATGTGGCATTCAGACCCCAGAGGGAGTCCCATGCTGTGCCTTGGGCTTAGGTCACCCACCTGTCAAATAAAAACAATCAGCTGGCTCTGCTGACCTCGTTAGGAAGCAAAACCCAGACTAAAATGGGATGAGTACCCTGAAAAGGTTCTGCTCGGGGCCGGGCCACGCAGGGAACGCTCTTCCCTTCTTGCTTGTCTATCATAACCTGAATAACCTCTGCACCAGATCCGTGTTTGACTCTGCCCTGCCGTAGGTCGCTGTGGCCTTCCCCCTCAGAACAACGTGCTGCGGCCAGACAGCGCTCTGCGCTTTGATGAATTGTAAAGTGTTGGAGTGATCACAAGACGTTCATCTGAGTTTCACAATCAGCGAGTCGCCGAGCTGAGGGTTGGCTGGGTAGAGTCGTATGGGAGAAACAATGCTTGGATCACAGAGATGACTGTATCAGGGACCAACAAATACTAAGTCAGCACTTGCTGTGGCCAAATGCTTATTACATCTGGTGAGTGGGGAATGTGCCGACGGAGGGGTCCCACAGTCCCCCAAAACCAGCTACAACATGCATGTTTTACTCAGACAAGGGGCCCTCAAGCGCTGCCTCATGCTGAAGTGTTGCTTCTTATGAACGGAGCTCAGGATTCTAAGCCAACAGACCTATCTAGAACCTTCCGCACGTACCCAGGAAGCCTGCTTCCAACTCACTGCCTCCTTTCTACTTAGTGTTCTGCTGAGGCTTCTCTTGGGCTCCACCACTCCACATCCAGCACCTGAGAAAGGCCTGACTCATGCCGGAGGTACTGGCGGCACCTCTCCTGCTGACGTGCTTCCCACGTAAGGCAGGTATACGGAGATCTGTCTGTCTAAAGAGACGTGTTTATCCATCAGAGAGAAACACAACACTTGTGCTTCCTAACCATTTCCTGCAAGATCCCCTCTTGACACACCTGAGGGATCTGAGGCAGCACTGCCTGGCACAGCTAGTTCCCAGTGTGGACCTGTCTCCACTGCCAGCCCCTGCCCCCCCTCCACCACCTGCTTCCTGATCCCTCGTAACCAACAGAGGCTGTGCTGCCTCTGGCCCTCACAGTAGGCCAGCTGGCCGGGGAAAGGAGCCTGTGCCTCCCAGCACTCCAGGCTGCAGATGCTGTTTCACCATCCACGGGTGTAAAACATCAAGCAAGTGACATGATATGGGACAATCTCCCTGTGGGGGCAGTGGCACCACAGAAACAGGAAGGCACAGGGCCAGAAGCTGCCTGTGCAGACCTTCATTATGGAGCCTGGGAAATGGAGTCTAGGAAGATTTTTTTGTGTGTGTGATAGGCGTTTGCTGTGTTGCCCAGGCTGGAGTGCAGCGGCATGATCACTGCTCACTGCAGCTTCTGCCTTCTGGGCTCCAGCAATCCTCTCGCTTCATCCTCCCAAGTAGCTGGGACTACAGGCGTGCACCACCATACTTGGCTAATTTTTTAAACATTTTGTAGACACAAAGTCTCATTTTGTTGCCTGGTTGGCCTTGAATTCCTCCGCTCCAGTGATCCGCCTGCCTCCAGTGATCCTCCCACCTCGGCCTCCCAAAGTGCTGGGATTACAGGCATGAGCCACTGCACCCGTCATAGAAACATTACAGGGTCAACAATCAGGACCCCAACCACAAGCCCAAAGAGGGAAGGCATGGCAGAGAATAGTAATAATAATAATAATAACCCACAGCCTCGTCAGGCATCACTGCAGCCCTGGGAGTGCAAGCCCGCAGCAAGCCCCAAAGGTAGGAGTGCTTCTTCTTCTTCTCATCTCACAGAGGCACCCAGGGGCTCGGTGACTTCCCCAAGGCCACACAGCCTGCTAACTGTGCTAAGTGGTGACCTGATGCCTTGATTGGTAACCAGACCGTCTGGCTCAAAACCACTGGCCAGCACAGCCTCTCACAGAGGTGCCTGTCCCATCCAACGTGGATAAGTGAGCTTAGATAAGAGAGAGGCCAAAGGAAGGCCCAGCCACCCACCCACCCAGCTGCAGGTCCCTGCCTTTAATCCTCAGAACCTTCCTGTCCCTGAGGACAGATGTAACGAAGGAAGCCTTGAATCTTCCAGTTTTCTCTGAAAGGACACAGCTGGCTCCGAATGTCATTCACCCAGTAAGCCACATGGGAGAGACTCCAGATGTTGTCTTAATACCCGAGCCCCCAGATCCCACTTCCCCTCTCCCTCAGGCTTTGATCTCATGAGTTTTAATCCCTGCTGGTGACCTGGCCTCTATCCATCTGTTTCCGCCCACTATCCGGGCAGGCAGCAATGCCAGCCTCTTTGGCCTAAACACCTGTTCCCACCAACGATTCCCACTCCTGAAACCTCCTGCCTTCCCATGGGATGGTACCAACACAGCTGGACTTTTTACTCCCTCAAGCAAAAGTCCCCAAGTCATCAAGAGAAAGTAAAGCTTAGTTAATACCCTGCAATTAAAAGTCAGGAGATGTGTCTGTTTAATAACAGATTAGATGATTTCTTCCAAAGTGGACAAAATATTATTAAAAGTTGACATTCTTATTACATATCGAGAAAACTTAGCTGCCTACAAAAACAAAGAGTTTTGCTATAGTTCATTCCGAGGCTTTGCAATGCAAACGAACACTTAGGAGCCTGCCTGGATGGTGGCGTTGAGTATAGGCTAAGCACCCAGCAGATGGAATTAGGGCTCACGAGCAGTGCGGCTTTATCCTCCAACCTCTCTGAGTCTTATCGTCTTACCTCCAAGGTGGGGCAGGAATCATAATCACAGATGCTGGGATGCTGATGAGATGAACTCCTGGGGATCAATGCCTGTCACTAAGGCTAGCTCCCCTCAGCCACTCTTCTCTGTAGACTTCAGCAAGACCAGCGGGGCTCTGTCATGCCCGTCTGTACCCACAGCTCTCAATGCCAGGCCTAGGGCTAAGGTGGAGGAGAAGATGAAAGAAGCCCAAGGAGGCGGGAGTAGAAACAGAAACAGAGGGCGGAGAAGCAGAAGGTGGTGCGGGTGGGAGAACTGCTGCTGTGGTTCCCGCTTCAGCTCTTTCTTGGACGGACACTCAGGAGTGCCCCATGGAGACACACACGGTATGTCTGTTCTTGCACAGCCCCTGTGGATGCTGGTAGGGTTGGTTTGACATTTGACCTGCCTCACGGGCCTTGCTTTGCTTTTCCTGTGTGTCTGTCCTGTTCTCTGTGAGCTCTGCAGCCAGGGTGCATGGTCTTTGAATTTCTGCAGAGCGTGCCCTTTCTGTCCACGTTTGTATCTTGACTGTGCTGAGAAAAGAGTGTGGCTTCCTTCCCCTGGCAGCTGAGCCCTGAGGCCCCCTCACTGGCCTGTCCTGAAAACCACACTGGAGTTGCCTGTATAACAAATAGCGTTCTAGATTTCAAAGCTTCACAGACCACTTCCGGGGACAGGAACAGCCTTCAGAAATCACCCGCTTCAAACCAATTCTCTGTTCTCTGAAGCCACATAAATGGAGGTAGCATAAATGACTTTATCTCTTTTTAATGGCATCCTCTGCAGGCAGAGAAAGGGGCAGGGTTAAATTCTACTTGCATGCTGCCCTTTGCTGACCTTTGCAGTCCATGCAGGCGAAAGGTGCAAAGTCCCTGTGGGTGAGGCAGGCAAGCTGTAGAGGACTTGGGGGGCGTCAGTCCCTAAGCTCATAGGCCCCCAAATAACTGAGAGCAGACTCAGTGCTCCCTGGTTTGGACTCAATGTAGTCTAAAGAGATGGAAACTCCTGGTAAGCCTTTCCCCAGCCCCCCTGCTTCTGTGGTCACATCACCCAGCCGCCACTGACCTTCCCTGGAGTAAAATAACCCCCCTTGATGTTCAGTTCATCTGGAGTTCCAAAATTAAAGTTTAAACAGGAAGCAGCACTCACAGTGAAGGAAAGGCATCTGCAAGCCGGGGCTTGGGCAGGCAGGGGAGCCTTTGAAGTTTAGGAGCGGGATTCCTTGTCGCTTTGCAGGTGGCAAATGGATTTTCATTCAGAGAAAATCAAATCACTTTAGAAAGTGCCTGATGTGGAAAGAAGATGGGGTTAGATCACTGAGGTCAGGTCTTTGTGTGACACCTGAAACACTTTTCCTGAGTTAGGAGTACCCAAGCTGGGCCTTTTTGTACTTGTTTTTTTTTTTTTGTTGTTTTTGAGGCAGGGTCTCACTTGGTGACCCAGGTTGGAGTGCAGTGGCACAATCACTGCTCACTGAAGCCTTGAGCTCCATGTTCAAGTGATCCTCCCACCTCAGTCTCCCAGGTAGCTAGGACCACAGGCATGCGCCAGCACGCCCAGCTAATTTTTTTAATTTTTATTTTTGTAGAGACTGGGTCTCCCCATGTTGTCCAGGCTGGTCTTGAACTCCTGAGTTCAAGTGATCCTCTTCCTTTGGCCTCCCAAAGTACTGGGATTACAGGTATGAGCCACCGCATCTGGCCCAGCTGGTTTTTGAATGAGATGACAGTGAGCCCAGGAGAGTAGTGCTAAGGCCTGAGAACCCAGCTGCCTCTCTCCCTGCAGGCCTGGTTTTGTAAATATCAGTCTGGCAGCGGGTCCCTTTCCCCCAGGGAGCTTTACACGTCATACACCACCCAGAGTTCCTGAAACAGAAGGCCAGATGAGACACATTGCAGCAGGAAATGGCTCACCATCATCCTGGGTCCCACCTCCCAGGAAGCTGTTTAAATCAAAACACCACCTATGCAGGTAAAGTCTCCACGCACGTCTCGAGGTGGCCTCACTCTCTTTGGACCCCGGGGCTCTGTGGCCAGTGGGCACCCACCACAGCTGGTCTCCTTCTGGAGGATTCTCCCTGCTGAGTGTGTGCTTCCTGAGGGCAGGCCCACCTCTCAGCCAAGTCTGGGGAGTGATGGGGTGAGGCCTGAATGGGAGAAGCCTCTGGGCTGGCTAGCCCTCAGCAGGCATCTGATTTCATGATAATCTGAGCCCTCTGTGCATGAGCTGTCTTGGTGTTTCACTTGGGACAGGTTGGCTGGGTGAGCTGGCATCTCTGGTCCTCCCTTAGAGCACCTCCAGCCTTACCTGAGAGTTCTCGGTACCTTCCAGGTGCATTCAGCTGCCCGAGCTGGTTGAAGGGCTATAGGAGGCTGTGCTCTGCAGGTTTAACTAACAAATCTGTTCCAAGGCTCTTGGGAAAAACATGTGATCAGGGACTAACTGGGGGGGAGTCTGGAAGAGGGAAGGAAGGGATAGAAATGGAGTCTTTACGTGGTCTCCCTCCCACACGAAGCACGCATGGGTGCCAGAGAGGCCAAGGTCTCTTTCCCTCCTGCAGCTCCGTGGGGCTGGGGCAGGTGGTTCGGGCAGTTCTGAATTATTCTGTCCTTCCTCACAGTGCAGGGAGTGGATGCCAGGCAGCATCAACCTGGGGGCAGGCAGGGCATCTGGGGGACAGCCATAATTGTGGGAGGCCCCAAACATTTGGAGTTTCCAAGGATGCTGGAGAGGGCCTTGCCTGAACGTGGCTTTTCTGAGTGGGTTTAGTTAATTCCCAGTGATGCTGAAAAGCCCCCGTGCTTGCAGACTGAAAGCAGCCGGTGAGGTGGGACCCTGCTGTGTGCATCTCAGTGCTCGTCTTCCCTCACTGCTCTCTCCATCCTCCAGCCCTTGAAGTGTTGGCCTCCAAAGCCTGCTGTACATTTTTGGGCCCTTAGCCCTTTCCCCAGCTCCTGCCTCCAAGGGCTGTCTCTGCCGGCCGGAGTGGTCCAGTGGCTGGAATGAGGCCTCTGGAGCCAGAAGGTCTTGAGGCTGAGTCTCTGTTGCACCACTTCGGTGGCACTGTGTGTGAACTGATCTTCTGGGGCCTGGGTGTCCTCATTAACACCCTGGGATGTGAGGATCCAATGGAGTGATGGTGCAGGCCCGTTCCAAGGAGCCTGGCTAGCCACTGCCCATCCCCAGGCGCTTCTTGTTGGTGCCATGGATAACAGCGCTCTAGTGAACGTATGGTCGGATGCCTTGTCCGTGAGCAGGCGTGCCAGCAGCGTTCCTGACTTACACGGGGGATACTGGCCCACCCCATGCCCCGCCCATCCACATTTCACCAGCTGAAACCTCCTTGCCTGTGGGGCCTCCCTGACACCATCTAGGTCCTGGGGGAGGACATGGCTTTAGACGTGGATTTCCTTCCTGGCTTCAGCACTTAGCCATGTGACACTGCAGTAATTAACTCCCCCAGGACTCTATTTCCTCCATAAACGTCCCCAGTTCTGGCCCTGAGAAGGCGCTCAGGAAATGGTGTTCCCTTCTTTTCTTTCTTGCTCCTATGGCAGCTGTCTGCAACACTCTTGGGGCCTTTGGCAGTTTTTCAATGATTGTAAACTTATTTTGGTTGATTTTGACTCTTAAGGTGTCTTTCCCCCAGCGAACCTCCCAGCTCCTCAGTGGGAGGGTCTCACCTGCCCTCTCCCCAGTGTGGTATTTCATGTCACCTTCTGAGGACTGCCTGGCTGTGGCTCGACGCACGGTGATGGGGACCTCACCGCTGTTCTGCTTGTGTATCAGCAGGGCATAGCCCGCAGCCCCTCCTTCCACAGAAAGTCCATTCCTTGTCTGCCCATTTCTGCCGTCAGCAAATCCTCACAGGGCAGGATAGGGTTGCTGTCCTAGAGACTAGAAATTCTCAGAGGATCATCATAGAATGGAGAGGCAAGCGCTAATGGAACAAAGAACCGGAGCTTCGGGGTGCCCAGGAGGTGCAGATGGCCCAGAAGTGGAGGTCAGGTGGGGTGGGTGTCCTACCTGAGCTGAGTCAGCTCTGGCCGGAGACTCAAGAGGGAGAAGTTTCATTCCCGCACTGTCACCATTGACTGTGACCTTAGCAAGTCGGTAGCTTCTTCAGTCATATTCACAGGGCGAAGGACATGGCCTCTTGTCTCCTGGAGCAAGCCTTGAGTCTAGAGGGAGACAGAGAAAGGACCGAGTAACTCCAGCTTTTCGTTTTGCAGATGAGGCCTGGGGAAGCGATGCTCATGGTCGGATCGGGAGGCATGCGGGAATGGCGAGCTTTGCACGCTCAGGTCGGGAGGCATGCGGGAATGGCGAGATTTGCACGCTCAGGTCGGGAGGCATGCGGGGATGGCGAGCTTTGCACCGTCGGATCGGGAGGCATGTGGGAATGGCGAGCTTTGCACGCTCAGTTCGGGAGGCATGCGGGAATGGCAAGCTTTGCATGCTTAGGTCGGGAGGCAGGTGGGAATGGTGAGATGTGCACGCTCAGGTTGGGAGGCATGCGGGGATGGCGAGCTTTTTGTTTGGCTGTGTGCTGTTGGCTCCCGTCAGCTGTGATTTCAGATGCCAGGACACGGGTTCTGACCACGGCTTTTTTGGACCTGGTCCACTGCTGGGTTTCTAACTCTCCTCAACAGGCTCTTGAGCAGAACCTGCTGGTACTGAGCGAATAATATTCCCCAAGTTAAGATTTGTCCCAGAACCTAGGAATGTGGCCTTGTGTAGAATAGGGCCTCTGTAGGTGTCACTGGTGAGGTTGGGATGAGGCCACCCTGGAGGAGGTTGGACCCTTAATACAGTGGCCAGTGTCCCTGTAGGAGAGCAGAGGCTCAGAGGACACCCAGAGAAGACGGCCATGCAACAGCAGAGGGAGGCTGGAGCCACACAGCTGGAGCAAGGACCCCCGGGGTTGCCAGCCATGCCACAGCTGGGGGAGGTGCGGGTGATCCTCCCTGCAGACTTCAGAGGTGGCGAGGCCCTGACACCCTCATCTAGGACTTCCAGCCTCCAGAGCCAGAAGAGAAGGAATGTCCACTGTTAAAGCTGCCCAGTCTGTGGGACGTCCTTCTGGTGGCCGCAAGAGACTTATCTGGTGCTTGGAGAAGGGGTCAGTGGATGGCCAGTAGGGCAGAAAGGCCAGCAGCTCCGGAACTGCCACCTCCACTGTGATTTCCCTTTGCTCATTTTGGTGCCATGTGTCCTCACCTGTCTGCCCTGAGGAAGGGGAGGTGCAAAGCCCAGGGATAGGGTGAGGTGAGGTGAGTGGGGATGCTGGAGCCCACACCGCTTTTCCTTCTAGCCCCATCCTCCACCTAGAAACACCTCCCTGGGCCTGCCTGAGTGTTCTGAGAATGTCCATGCCCGTGTGGCATGGTCAAGTCATGTGGCCACAGGTGGGGATGAGGAGGAAGCTTAGTGTACTCAGGGCCATGATGTGGGGTGCCAGAGCAGTCAGGAGGCAGCACACAGGAGCAAGGGGATGCTGGGCAGAACTGGGGCTCCGTGAAAAAGGGAGGGCAGGGAGGCGAATGCCTTAGGACGGGCCAGCTGGAATCATCTCAGCTAGTTTGGCTGTGGATGAGTGTGGTCCCTAGTCACCCAGGTCAGGACAGGGGAATATGGGAAACTCTGCCTGGAGGCTTTGGGCCAGAGAGTGGAGGTTGGCTGGCTAGTCTTTGTGCGAAAGGCATGCTCTCGCTGTGCTTATCGGAATTGGCCAGTCCTGCAAGGGTAGGCTCTTCCCAGCCAGAAAGCTTTCCTAAGATGTCAAAACATAACACACAGAAAATTTAACACATACATACAACACACACAGGAATTACTCTCATGGAGACCTGCATTGAGCAGGGCTGCAGAGCCAGAGCTTGGGGCCGCCTGCGTCCCCCAGTCCTCGGCATCACAGGTGGTGCCTGTGGCCAGCACAGCATGGGGCGTGGAGCTGCAGAGCCCTGCCTCTCAGCGGGGGCGGGCGAGTGTGCAGGCCGGATCAGAGGGCAGCTCAGGAGCTGTGGCAGGAGCCTGGCCTGTGAGGACAGGGGCTTCAGCTTCGTCTGCAGAGCTCTGCTTGGAGGCATCCGCAGTGCAGAGACCGCAGGGGTCCCTGCACCGCCGGGTGCCCAGGACGTGAGACTGTGCACCATCTGCCTGCTGCCCGCCGCCACGTCTGTATGCTTGGAGCAGGGAAGAGCTCAAGCCAGTGACCTTGAAAGAGGGAACACAGCTTAGAAACGTGTCAGACGTCCTTCCGGGGCCGGGGGGGCCGGCTGCACATCTGTCTGGAGTGCGTGAATGCCAGAAGTCACTGTCCACGGGTGACAGCACAGCCTGGAGCTGGTGAGAGGCTGGGCACGCACTGCACATCTCCAGCAGGTCCCCACAGCGGGCTCTGAGGCGGGTGGAACTGAGACTAGACGGTCGGAGGCTGCCAGCGCAGGGAGGGGCAGGAGGCCTGTCCCAGGGAGGCACAGAGGGGGTGCAGCAGGGCCTCCCCCAGCCTCTCCCTTGCCTGGCACCCCATCTTCCCTCCTTTCCTCATGATCGCCTTCCCTCTCCTTTCTTTTCTTCTTCCCTTCAGAAGAGTGGAGCTGTGGGCAGAGGGACTTTGGCAAAGCATGGCATTACCTACCTTTTGTACCTCTCAGGGCCCATGCCATCCCCCTACAAATGATGGAACCATCACCCTTGCCTCCACCGGGCCCTGGAAGGGTGTACAGGTCAGAGTTTCCCAGATGGAGCTCTTAGGAAGACTGGCTTCTCTCGATGTTTCTGGCATGCCCAGCAGAAAGCGGGGGGCAGCTCGTGTTGGGAAGAGTTCGGGACACATCGCCACCTGTAGCCTCTCCTGGAGGTGACCGCACACGTGTGCAGAGCAAAGGCTCCTGGCAGCCCCACAGGGAGTACGCACGCCTGGCTTTGTCTAACCAGACACTTCCCCTGGAGCCCTTTCCCACAGAGGGTGGACTGACCCGTCCGAATCCTGTGCTCTGGAAACTCCGAAGGAACCCTCCCTTTCAGCCCTTCGGGGAAGCAGTGTGGGTGCGGACCAGCAGTGCATGTGGATTTCGTGTTTGTGAGTCACTCATAGAGCAGTATTTGCCCCGTGAAGGGTTTGAGAAGCTGTTATCTGGCCCAGTCCTGGGGAAATGATGAAGTGGAGGTGGTTTGTCTTCAGTGCTGGCAACCTCCCCTTTTTAGTCACTTCTTCCCTGTCTCCAGCGAGGGCTTCCTCTCGGGTCTCCCACCTGCTCAGGCATCCAGTGTTCCCAGACTTTCTTCTCTTTTAAATTATCCTTCACGGCTAGGAGTACTTGTTTATACTAATGTGTAAATGACTAACCAGCTAATATTGCTTAAATTCTGTGTGGGCAGAAGGCTTTGCACAGACCCGCTCACTTGTCCTGAGGTTTGCCTTTAGGCAGAGGACCGTCACCCTCTGACAGCCTTAACTCAATGCTCTGGGCTTCAAGTATAGAATTTCAAACATTGGGAAGCTGGTAAGAAACATCATCTGTCAAGTATTCATCAAGCACCTGCTGTGCTTGGCGAAATTAGGCCTGATAATCCCTAGGCTTGAATCGTTAGGCCTGGTGAATCCCTAGGCTTGAATCGTTAGGCCTGATAATCCTTAGGGTTGAATCGTTAGGCCTGATGAGTCCTTAGGCTTGAATCGTTAGGCCTGATAATCCTTAGGCCTGATGAATAGCTAGATGTGCCAGTCAGTTCTGGGTGAAGCCCATATGCTGTAAGCAAGACAGGCGACATCTAGAGGGGAAGCAGAGGCACCAGGCAGGGAATGGACCCACATCCCTTTAGCACCGCTTCAGGCAGAGTAAGCAATGCCTGTCCAGAAAGTGGCGGACGGTGGGGTGTGGAGCGAGACGTGGAGAGAGAAGACGACAGATGCTCAGATGGGGGCTGGGCAAACTCTGCAAAGGCCAGATGAAGAATAGAGGAACGGTGGCTGTGCAGGCCACCCAGGGCCTGTCTGAGTCGTTGTCTTTGTCTTCTGACCACCTTCAGGGATGTAGGCACCACAGCTGGCTTGCCCGGGGTGCCTTTGGCCCAGCTTCCTGGCTGGAGGACGGCGTTTTACCCACTGGAGGGCACTGTTTTTAGAAAGTTCCTCTTTTCTTTCAAAGGGATGAAAATATAAATGTAAAAAGTGTTGGTGGAAGTTCAGGCAGGAGGGAGGCAAGTTCCTGATGGCAACTGTGGTGGTGTGTCACCTTCTCATGCTGGCCTGGCTGTGCCAGTGAGCGGTGAGACACCCATCGGGATGTCGCTGGGAAGGCGTTTTGTAGACGTGGTTAACATCACCAGTTGCCTTTCAGTAAACAGATGGTCCTCCACAGCATGGGTGGGCCTCATCCAATCAGCTGCAGGTCTAAGGGCTAAGACTGAAGTTTCCCTAGGGAGGAAGAATTCAGTCTCAAGCCAGTAAGCAGGAAACCAGGCAGAGTTCCGTGCCTGCTACTCTGCACAACGCAAGCTCAACGCCTCAGCGGCAACTCTTTTTTTTTTTTTTTTTTTTTTTTTTAGGTGGAATTTCGCTTTTGTTGCCTGGGATGTAGTGCAATCATGCAATCTCGGCTCACTGCCACCTCCACCTCCCAGGTTCAAGCAATTCTCTTGCCTCAGTCTCCCAAGTAGCTGGGATTACAGGTAGTGCCACCACACCTGGGTACTTTTGTATTTTTAGTAGGGAAGGGGTTTCACCAAGTTGGTCAGGCTGGTTTCGAACTCCTGATCTCAGGTGATCCACCCACCTTGGCCTCCAAAGTGCTGGGATTGTAGGCGTGAGCCACTGCGCCCAGCCAGCATCAACTCTTACCTGAATCTCAGCCAGCAAGACTGTTCAACAGATTTCAGCCTTACCAGTCCCCACAATTGTGAGTGAATTTTTGTTAAAATAGATGTCTCTCTTCCTCTTGACAAAGATACAGACATAGAGATGTGTGCATGTGCGCACACACACACACACACACACACACTATTAGCTTCGCTTCTCTATAGAACCCTGGCCAACGCTCAGTTTAGAAAATAGCTGTTAGTCCAAATGACATATTGTAAATCACATGGGACCACCAAACCCGCACACCGCAGGCAGGAGAGCCCGGGGCTGCTGGGCAAAGCAGTGTGGTGGGGGCGGGGTCAGGGCCACCCTGCCTCTCAGGGCCATGGAAGGTTGTGCAGCCTGACTGAGGCACACAGCCTCCTGCAATTTTGGACCAGGTGCCTCAGCCTGTCAGGAGGAGGGTGAGGGATTGCTGTAAGAAACCTTCCCTCCCCACCACCACCCTGGTGGTCTAAAAGGTGGCTCTTGACCCTGAATACTAGCTCCATCATAAATTGTTCAACTGCTTTGAACCAGATTCAAGTCCAGCTGTCCCTGAGCAAGGCCTGTCCTGTACTTTGAAGTCAGCTTTTCTTTTCTTAAGTTTGTTCTACTATAGAACCAAGAACAGGGTTTGTGTTTAGTGTGGCAGAGATGGCAGGTGCCCCTTTAGTCAGGGAACCACCTGTTAGGGGCACACATTGCCATCTCCTCTGCAGTTAGGTGAGGTCTGAAGGCTGCACTTTGGAGGGTGGGCAGTGAGTGGGTGGCATCTGCTCTTGTTCTGCCATTGGACTGACGGTGGCCGCCTGCACCGGGGCAGCCTTGGGGATAGAGCCCCAGTCACGCAGCCTCAACTTTTACTTGAGAGACAAGTCCCAGCCATCCTGCACTCTGGGGGACTTCCCTGGGAGTGCCCCGCCTGGCTCGCCAGCCCCTACATCTTCTGTATCTGCTCGAACCTCAGTGAGGATTTGGTGTTGGCTGACTGGTGAGACGGGACCTGAAGCAGGGCACGCTTGCTGGGTACCCTGGGGAAGGCGGGATCCATTGGGCAGGTCCAGGGCTCAGGCACGTGATGTCACGCCTCCCGGGTGCCCCCACTATTCCTTTTGTCCATCATCGTCATCATCTTCGCCTTGAGCTTCTGTGACCCTGGTGAGCTTCCTGCTCCATGGCCCTGCCTTCCCAGCAGGAGACAGGGCTAGGTAGCATCAGAAACATAAGCCCTGTGATTCCCAACCTTCTGCCGTGCTCTCTGGCTCCATGCAGGCAGCCTAAGCAGAAAAGGAAGTGTCTGACAGCATGAAGGGATAGTGTGCATGTGTGCAAGTGTGTGCATGTCACGTGTGTACATGTGTGCATGTCACACATGTGCAAGTGTGTATAGGTGCATGTGTGTGTTGTATGTGTGCGTCCCATGCATGTTCTTGTGTGCATGTGTGTGTGTGCATACCACGTGTGTGGGTGAATGTGTCTGTGTATGCAAGTGTGTGCCATGTTTGTGCGTATGAGTGTGTGTGCATGCCACGTGTGTGTCTGCAGGTGAACGTGTGCATGTGCGCACATGCATGGCATGTCTATGTGTGCAAGTGTGTGTGCATGTGTGTGCTTTGACTGGACCTTACTATGCCAAAATAGAGAATCTGTTAATTCAGTCGGAGAGACAGTGTTAATGCAGTGGGAATAAAAAAGTCAGACCCTTTTAAAACACTTCTGAGTTGCTGACTTCATCCAGCCAGCTGGCATTAGTTCATGTAAACAGCTGGGACTGGTGATTGCAGAAGGTGGTCATGGGGCAGAGAGGGCAGGATAATGGGACTGGCGATTGCAGAAGGTGGTCATGGGGCAGAGAGGGCAGGATAATTGGCCACAGGAAAGATACTTGCTGATTGGTTCTCCTTAGAGCTGAGCAACAATCAATGCCTCGGGGAATTATTACATAGAGGGAATGAATTTTAAAAATTTATGCTTCCCTGTGTTCTTCTCTTTGTCACATGATTCTTTAAAAATATCATTCTCGAAAGCCCTTCTTAAATATTTAACATATCATTCCTGATTGAAATCTAATAAAAGTTGGGAGCTGCCTTTCACATCATGTATCTGCTGTATGACCCCAGGTAGGGAAACTCCAGAGGGCATTCGAGCTCTCCTGTGTGGGCCAGGGTCTGTTCATCTTCTCTGAGAACCCTGGCCCCACCCCCGTTGCAGGAATCTGAGACATCTATGTCTTGCCAATCACTGAGGAGGCAGGACACCCAAGTCCAAGGACAGGGATCCCATTTCCCCGGGGACTGCAGTTTTTGCCCCAAACCCCTGCAAGCAGCTTGCTGGTAAGATCACTTACCCAATGGTTTGGTTAGGATGAGGAGCGCAGCCAGGTGTGCCCTGAGTTCCAGTGTCTGGAGTCCTGGCCTGGAGCCCAGGAGTCTGGAGAGCCAAGCGGAGACATGCGGTTGGTGGTGGGGGTCCCAGGGAGGCCCGCTTGTGCCTGGCTTGGTCATTCCCAAAGACGAGGGCTTGCTTTTATGCCTGGATATCTTTGGAGCATCTTGGGCAAGACTGCTCTGGCTCTGGAGAAGATAATTCCTGTAATAGTGTCCTTTGGGGATGGAGTGGGCATCCGAGAATGAAGCACGACTCGAGCGCGATCCTGTGGTGTCCTGTCCAGTGGGTTAGTGGCACTGATGTTTTCATGGTGGAGAGTATTTCTGCGAGCTTCGATGCTTTTAAATTGTTAAAAATATTGGAATGGTTGGTGCCTTTAACGTGTTCAACCAGTTCCTCCTGAGACCCGAGAGCACTTGGAGCCTAAAAAATGGCATAGAGACAAATTAAATGAGAATATTGCCCCTGCTCCAATCTGTCATGTAGACGCTCTCAATGAAAAAACAGTGAATGACCTCGCCTTTCTGCTGTGCTGGAAGCTTTCACCACAGTTATTCAGGTTACCAGTAAAAAGCCACAACCCCCATCCCTGGACACACACGTGCACAGACTGCTGCCCACAAAAGGCTGTGGTTAAATCCAATGCATTGTCCACACCAGGCTTCCCCTGTTCTCCCAGGAAGATGGAAAAGCTCCCGGCTTTTGGGGGTGCAGCTCCCCTTTAAGATGCCACCTGGATCAGGATGACGAGTGTTTGCTGTGGGTCTAGCCCCTCCCCTGACCCTTTACATATGAGGTTACAGCAACAGAGTTGCAGGCATCAGCCATTTTGCACCTCGAAATGGCCCTTTCATGGGACTCAGCTGGTTTTTGTCTCACTAGGTCCTCACCACAGCCCTGAGGGGCAACATTTGCCACCTGGATGGTTGAGGAAACTCAGAGGGGTCACTCCCCATGCTCAGCCGGTGATGAATGGCAGAGGCTGGAGGTAAAGCCCACATCTGCCTTTTCCTGCCCGTGCGGCCTGAGTGGCTGTGGCCTTTACCTCCAGCCTCTGCCAACTTAAGCACAATCCTGCGGTGATCCTTTGTTCTCTGAGCCTCAGTCTCCTCATCTGAAAAACAGGGTAAAAACAGCCCTCATCTCACAGGACTGTTGTGAAGCTTAGCTGAGATCATGCATGTTAGTGCCGAGCCTCGTTCCTGGTACTGCAATGCTCCAAGGCGGGGCTTGCCCCATGGCACTTCCTACTACTCACTTCACAGTGTTCATTCAGGTAAACCTCATCCTGGTACACATCAGGAGGTGAAAGGACGTGGGACGGCTCCTCCCCAGCCTGAGCTGTCCAGAAGCCTCCTGGGTCCTGGCTCACGTTCGGGTCCCCTGCACACTCACAGATCAAGGCGCAGGAGGTGCCACCCTAGACGTACCCCAACTGGAAGGGCCTTGGGCCATGTCTGCTGCTGTCCTGGACCACTGAGTCACACATGGTCCCTTAACTACATGGAGGCTGGGGAGTAAGGTCTTTCGCAGAGTATCTGGGGCAGCCCAGATGGTTCTAGTAGGAAGAATAGATACTGGGGCCAAAGAGGCAGTCTCTGCTACAGCCACAAAAGCACCAGGCCGCTGGTGTGATCTAGCTGACCAGCTGCAGTAACTTGTCCACACGTTCGCAGCTCCCTCTGCGGGGGTCTGTGCTCTTGGTTGCACCCCAAAATGGAGTGTCCCCCAGTCCAAGGCAGTGCTGCCTTGGAAGTGCGAGGAAGGCTCTTCCCTCCACTCCTGCAGTGGGACCTTTACCTGGGTGGTAGGAGAAGCACCATGGCGGCTGTGACTGGGCCTGGGCTGTGCAGACCCAGGAGGGCCCTGGCTGGGCGGGGCTGTGGCCGAGGGTCCCTAATGGGCCATGCCCAAGGTCTCAGGTGCCCAGCTGCCTTCCTCATGCCTCTCCAGCTGCTCCTCCTCCATCTCATCTTTGCTGTCCATCCTATGGAGGAAGAAGCCAGGAAAGGCTCACAGAAGGGGTCTTAGGGGTAAAAGACAAATGCCCAGTTCAGGGGGAGTGTATCAGCTTCCTCCAGTGACCATGCAAAGCACCACAGACCACATGGCCTCAGCGGAAACAGACCGCCCCACGATTCTGGAGGCCGGACATCCGACAGCAAGGCATTGCAGGGCCACAGTCCCTCCAGGGCACCAGGGACGGGTCTGCCCCATTCTCTCTGGCGGCTAGCGGCTCCCTGGCTGGCAACAGCATCACTCCACTCTTCCTGTGGCTAACTCCTTGTGCCTGCCTGTGTCCACAGTACCACTAGTCACAAAGATGCTGGCACATTGGATTTGAGGCCACCGTATTCCAGGGCGTAGAAAGTAAAAAGTTCCTCTTCAAAGTTTCCCTTCTTTTTAAAGAATAATAATAATAAATGTTAGAAATAATAGTCTCTTTTAAAGACTTTCTTCAAAGCCTTCTTGCTTTTTGCTAGTAACTCTTTGTTAAGCCCTATCCTATGTAGCTGTTAAATATAAAAGAATAAGTACCATTTATGTCCTTGTACTTTAACCAAGATATTTATGCTATTACTTTTCTAAGTCCTTTCACAAGCAGCTTCCTCACTTCCTTATTTGGACTTCCTCTTTTCCTTTGTTCTCCATTGCCTTTACCTATTTAGAAAAGTTTTAAGTTTTTAGCTAATTGGGTTCAGTTTAGATTGTGAGGTCTGGCTCCAACCCATGGAGATGGGACACAGCAGTGAGGACCCAATGCACAAGGAATAAATATGCCTGCCATTTCTTTGTTCATTATACTCTTGTGGAAAGATGGCTAACAGGAACACCCTTGCTGCAGAAAGTGAAATTGCCTTGCTGGGAAAACTTTTTGTCTGAATGCTAATTTTTCCTTGCGACACCTGGGAACAGGCTCTAATGCAGGATGACCTCATCTTAACTCCTCACAGCTACAAAGACTCTATTTCCAAATAAGCTCATGCTCTAGGTTCTGGGGAGTTAGGCTGTTAACATACACATTTTACAGGGACACACTTAACCAATAGCAAGGGTTTATCTAGGGTGGGGAATGAGGAGAGGCCGGGAGAAGGGGAGCCCAGGGGATTGAGCTTTGTTGCAGGTTCTGTTTCTTAACAGGGCAGGAACAACTTATATCTGTTTCATTATTCTTTGTTTGTCTTAATGAGGTAAAGAATGGAAGATATATAAACTTGCCACAATAAAGAGTGGAGGAGGAAATCACACCAAACGCAATAACAGGCACTGAGTTGTGTGGCCAGGAGGCCGGGAGTGGAGGCCGACCCAGGAGACTGCAGAACGCCAGAGGCCGAGTCTCTAGGAAGCCGAAGTAGTGTGTGCGCCCAGCAGGCCGGGAAACTGGGGCCTGAGACCCCTGAAGGACAGCAGGAGAGGGAAGAGAAAGAGCGGCTGGACGTCTTTCGGGGGGCAGTTAGGCCCTGGCATGTCTTCCACCCCCTACTCTGGCAGAGGATGAGGGTGCTGGTTTCGGGAGAAAATGAACCAGAAGTGCTCTGTCCTGGGAGCAGCAGTCACAGGACTGAGGTTCAGGGCAGGGCCAATGCTGAAAGCAGGGATTCAGGGAACATCTACCCACTGAGTGAGGCCCAGCACACACAGGGTGAAGAACCCCAGAGTCTTGCTCTGGCCCTCAAATGGCCTTGAGCTCCCGCACAGTGACACTGCAGGTCAGAATCCTGTGCAGCAGCGTCTTCAAACATTTCAGGAAAATGCCTTCTGGGCTAGAAACCCGCTCCAGCTGCATGCTCCTTGTCTGCTGGTGAGCGTGGTGATCCCCGACCCTGCAGCGGCGAGGTCTCTGCACCCTCTCAGAGCCTCCCGGGGGGTGGGTTGCACTGCATGGAGAGGAGCTCGGTTCCCAAAGCAGGAGACCCCAGGAGGACTCGGAGGAAGCTCCCAGGACGGTGGTGAAAGGAGATCCCGGCAGTCACAGTCCAGCAGCCGGGACCAATTTGTCCAGACCAGATGGAGCAGGAGAACAAAGAGCTCAAGAAAAAAAAAAAAAAAACTGAAAAACTGGGTTCTCAGAGGTGTTTGATTGGGGAGGAATCAGCGGCTGAACAGTGGCAAATGGCGGCCTCCAGGGAGCAGAGATACCCAGTGGGTGGGAAGGCAGGGCCTGCCGGCTTTCATTCTAACAGGCCCATGAAATTATGTTGCTTCAAAAGGTATTATTATTTTGATAAAATCAAAACAGATAAAATCACTACATACTTTGACATTTTTTGAAAAGGTGATACGTCAACACCCAGCACCCGCGGGCTGAGCTCCGCAATTGATGGCTGAGGGCTCTGAGACGGAACGATGGAGCTTGTTCTCGTCCTTGCACTGGTGCCGTTGTGGGCCCATCTGCCGTGGGCTGGGGACTATCCTCTGCTGCTGGAGGCTGCTGATAGTGTCCCCAGCCTCTGCCCCCTGGATGCCAGGAGCACCTCCCAGTTGTGACCATCAGGAAGGCTCCAGTGGAGGCTGGTGGCATTTAGAAGGCTTTGACCACATATGGGAAGAGGGCTAGATTGTCAGTCACCCTGGTGGGGATGGCAGGGAAGGTGCCTTCAAGTCACCTTCAGAGAGCACCTTTTTCCATCTTTGGCTTCTTCACTCTGGTTTGATTTGTCCACAAACTGGGGGCACCAGGCCTTGAGGACAGCTGCTTTCTCAGTCCTTCCTGCCTCTGTCCAGAAACCCACTCTGGACCCTTCAGGCTGTCTACCTAGTGCTAGGGCTCTCCTAGACCCAGTTATGCCTGTGGTGAGGGGCCCAGGGGACAAGGACCTCAGCCTGGCCTCGGTGGCCCCCGCCTGCAGGCAGCGTGCAGGACACTCACTCCTTGTCTTCCACAGTCTTCCTTCGCTTCGCAGCAGTCTTGGTGGCTGGCTCCAGACTCCACAGCTCTCCTGCTCGCTCCAGCTTGCAGGTCTGTCCTTGGCTACAAAGGGTGAAGCGCAGCACCTGGTGGGAGGGGGAGCGAGGAATGAGCGTCACCTCCCACAGGCACCAAGAGCAACGGCCCAGTTGTTTTCGTGCAGGAAGAATTCCCCAGCCTTCTCTCTGTGCTTTTCCCCCTTACTGTTTTCCAGCTGTTTACCCCCGCAAATGAAAACCCGTGCATTTTCTTCATTACCATGCCTGCTACCGAAGGGACTCATCTACAAATTCATTTTGCAGAGGCTGCAGCATCTTATAATTTTTACCTGGTCCCCAAGGGCAAAGCTTCTTACCTTGCTGGTTTCAAATTATTGTGCGTAAGTATCTTCTCGTTCTTCCTAGCTTTTGACAGCAGGCAGGAGCATCTGGGAATGAATGGGAGGCCCCATTCTCCACCAGGTCAAACAGACGAGTTTGCAGCCACAGACACCTGAAGGCAAGTAAGGCCACCTGGCCAGAACTGGCATGGGGCAGGCAGTGAGTAGGGTGGGGCATACCTGGCAGCCCTCTATGTGAGTGCTCCCTGGGTGTGGGTGCTCTCTCTATGTGGGTGCTCTCCCTATGAGGGTGCTTTATGCGGGTGCTGTCTTTAGTGAGTGCTCTATGAGGTGCTGTCTTTATGTGGATGCTCTCTTTATGTGGGTGCTGTGTTTATGTAGGTGCTCTATGTGGGTGCTCTCTATGTGGGTGCTGTCTTTATATGGGTGCTGTTTATGTGAGTGCTCTCTTTATGTGAGTGCTCTATGTGGATGTTGTCTTTATGTGGGTGCTGTCTTTATGTGGGTGCTGTCTTTATGTGGGTGCTGTCTTTATGTGGGTGCTGTCTTTATGTGGGTGCTGTTTTTATGTGGGTGCTGTCTTTATGTGGGTACTGTCTTTAGTGAGTGCCCCTCAAAGTGTTACTTGCTCTGCGTGATGATGTCTTGTATGACTGCACTCCCTGGACCAGCCAAAGGGGTGGATGGTTGGTTAAAATCGGATGAGAGCAGCTAGTTGAAGCAGCAGATTGCAGGGCGGCTAGGGGCTGGGGCTGGGTGGACACGGTGGCTATTTTTACTGCGTTTTAAATTTGACCTTCCAGTTGTTTACGTTTCAGTCACTTATGTGTCGTCCCTGCTCTCAAAGCTTCATTTTCAGCAATCTAGAAAACAAGCCCCAAGTCCTGTCTCCCGTAACCTGAGTGAATACTTTGCCGAAAGCTCCGTGTAGTTTGCATGCAGCGTAAGGAAAGAGAACCGACGCACACACTGCATTTCTCAGCGACGAAATTCCCACGGCCTTGTGCCTTGAAGTCACCTGCAGGGCCCCGCGTGCTCCCGAAGGCGGGCGGGAGTCGGAGCGCGCGGCGCGCGGGTAGCCGCCAGGGGGCGCTGGTGCGACGCGGCGCGGGCGGCGGGGCGGGGACGAGCCCGGGGCGGGGACGAGCCCAGCGCGTCCCTGAGTCCCCCGCGCTGGAAGCCTTGGGGCGCGCTGCCCGGCGGCGTCCGACTGCGGGGGGGACCGCGCTTCCACGGGCCTGGGCCTCGGCAGCCGCCCCGACCCCTCGATGGCGCTGGCGGGACCGGTGCGTGGGAGAGGGAGGCCGAAGGTGCCCTCCCACTAAGGACACACAGGGGCTCAGGGGAGTCCCGGGAGGGCCACGGGAGAGCCCCCGGGAGAGCCCCAGGAAAGGGAGCGCGCAGAGCCAGCACGAGGTCAGGAGGCCACAGCAACAGCAGTGGTTGCCTGCACCGTGGGTGTAGGGCCCACAGTGTAGGGTGTGGGGTTGTGTTGTGTCGTGTTGTGTTGCGTTGAGACGGAACCTCGCTCTGTCGCCAGGCTGGAGTGCAGTGGTGCAATCTCCGCTCCCTGCAACCTCCGTCTCCCAGGTTCAAGCGATTCTCCTGCCTCAGCCTCCTGAGTAGCTGAGATTACAGGTGTGCACCACACCCGGCTAATTTTTGTATTTTTTAGTAAAGACCGGTTTCACCGTGTTGGCCAGGCTGGTCCTGATGTCTTGACCTCGTGATCAACCCGCCTCGGCCTCCCAAAGTGTTGAGATTACAGGCGTGAGCCACCATGCCCAGTCCTGAGGCACAACGCCCAGGGAATGTGCCCTGGTGGGCCCCAGGTCACCAGAGGTGCATTTCTGCTATTGATGAGGTGGGAGAAAGGCACGGTGCCTCACAATGAGCAGATTTTTCTGGAGCGCCAGCTGTGTGTGGGGCAGAGGCAGGTGACAAGGCCCGGGCCTGCCGTTGAATTCCTGTCTTTGGCTCCAGGGGCCACTGGCAGTGTCTGGAGCTGATTTGGTTGGAGAAGGGGCTGTCACTGGCATCTAAATGGGCGGAGGCCAGGGATGCGTCAGCACCCCGCCATGCACAGGACGGCATGGGCTATCCCCACAGACTCATCCTGTTCAAGTGTCACTGGGGTGAAGCTGATGATCCTGGGAAAAGAGGCAAAAACAGGCATCCAGGGAAAGGCTCTGATGGGTTCTCAGGGGTATGGGGATAGGGCGGGGAGCCGCTCAGCCGTGCAGTGTAACCGTCCCCCGTGGCGTGGGCGTTGGCCCCGCTCCCTGGGCTCCCACAGTTACTTGCAGATTTCTTCTTGCATTTGGACTCCACTCACCATCACTCCCTGGATATTAGCTGGGTGCCTCCCCTGCAAGCTCAGATCGCTGAGGGAGACCAGTCCCCTTACATCTGTTAGGACAACAGTGCGGCGAGACGCAGTTGCCCCCAGGCTCGGATTTTGCAAGGTGGAACCCCGGCGGCTGCCGTGATTCGGCTGCATGAAGCCCGTATTCTGAGTGGACTAAGCAAGACAGGGCCCACACAGAGTTATCGGTGTGCAGAGCTGAGTTGTACGGAAGAAACCAGCGTGGGTTACTAAAGTCGAAAGAATTAAAACAGAACAGCAGAAAACCAAACTTGTGAACTGAATGCAGAAGCACAGAGTATTTGGAGAGAGATGATGCATTATTCAAAAACCTGCTAACATACCGGGAATCTGGAAGCGGGAGTGAGAAGGGAGAAGAGGAAAATGAAGATATTTGAACTACATTGAGCAGCGGGGGCGGGAGGGGCTCTTGCTAATGAATGTTACAGAGGTAGCTGGTAAAGAATGCTTTAGAAAAATGTCAGAGTTACTACTTTTAAAACTAACAACACGGAGAGCTTTCAAATTATGAGAGATGGTGTCAACAAACAGGTCCCCAGAGCTCCCTCTGGCTGCCTCACAAAATACTGCAGACTGAGTGGCTTCGACCACAGATACTTCTTATTTCTTAGGCTCTGGAGGCTGGGGGCCTGAGGGATGGGTGTCAGCGTGGCTGGGCTTTGCGAGGCGCCTCTTCCAGGCTCACAGAAGTCCACCTTCTCACCCTGCCCTCAGTGGCCTTTCTTGGTGCGGGCATCAGGGGAGAGGGTGAGCGAGCTCTCTGGTGTGCTCGTTGTAAGGACACTCATCTCATGGGATCAGGGCCCAGCCTTACGGCCTCATGTAACCTTAATGGCTGTCTTACTCCACATACAGCCATAGGGGGTTTGGGGCTCCAGCATGGGAACTGTGGGGCTTGCCAACATTCCGTCTATAGGAGGCCCTTAGGACGAAATGCTGGGCTTGAAGGAAACTGCGTAAAGCAAACACTGCAATTACTTTTGCACCAAACACACAGGGACGAAATCGTACCTTTTATCCACATTCAGAGAGCAATGAGGACTGGAACCGCCTGGGGAGAAAGGCCGGGTGGCCATGGCAGGCAGAGCCAGGCTTTGCAGAGCGGGATGCATCCACAGCCTCCTGTTCTGCTGACAGCCCAGTGAAGGGCCCCTGAAGCCAGCTGGGCATTGGACTCTGCGGGCATCCAGGTAAGAGGTGGCAGCTCTACGGAAGATCCTTTATTCTGTCTTAGGCCCCAGATCTGCCGTGTGCTACCCTCCACTCTCAAGAACAGCTCATTCACTTTCTTCAGCCAGATGTTCCATCAGGCTCGGATTACCCAACAGAGATGGGAGACTGGGGCCAGTCCTGCACAGTGTGCCTCCAGGGGAGCCCTGTGGCGAGAGGCGAACCTGGCCCAACTCCCATTCTGCTGCTGGCGCCTGCCCCGTCGACCTCCATGGTACGTGTGGGTCTCTGTCCTCAGCACTCCTCCTGCACACGTGCCCGAGTGCTGAGGCTTTCACTTTGCAGCGTATTGCAAATATCTTTCATTGAAAACAAGTGTTCGTCTACAATGGAATAGGTAACATTCAGTTTAGTGTTCCAATATGTGGCGACAGCTCATTTAGCCAGTCACTCTCAGCCGGCCAGTGTTTGACCTCTTCCCTGTAGCTTTGTCCTCTCTTAGCATCTGTGATGGTCACTCTTCCTGGACCTCTCCCTGCCTCTCTGATGCCTTTTGTCTCCTCAGAACACCCCTTTGCCTGCCCCCTCTGTCTGCCAGTGTCTTCTCCAATGTCTTGCTTCCTTCTTTCCCGTGTTCTCACTCTCTCAGGGGGCCCAGGCGTGTGTGGGTTGCGCTTGTGGCTTCCTGTGAATATCTAGGATGTCCTGTCCTCCTCCCGTCCTCAACTCCTCCGCCACTGAGCTCCCATTCCCGTTGTGAAGATAGGATTTCCATCAGAGCATCCCTTTTCTTCCTGCCTTCCAGGCAGGCCATCCAGAAATTTCACATGCAGATCAATGGGAGACAGAAAGCACGCGGTACATGTGTGCTGAATAAATGAGTAAATGCAGCCGCAACCGAGAGGGACTTGTGCATCGTGCACACGTTAGATCTGTTCTTGCAGCGACTGCATTGCTGTCCTCCGAGGCCTTGCACCTCTGTCTTAGCCTGCGCCTGCCGCTGCCATTCCCTTTACGAGATCTGTTGTGTAGTCAGGGGTCTTGGTTCCCAGCAGCAGAAATCACTCTGCTCAGCTTAAGCAGAGAGCAGAGGCACTGGAAGAGCGTGGGGCTGGGAAGACATGGGAACCGAGGGCGCCAGGGTTAGATTCCAGACAGACACGGAAGGCCTAGATGCAGGCACAGCGTTCATTCCCATGGCCGTGCCACGCGCACTGCGCGCCCCTGCTCCCTCCTGCCCGCTCGCTGGCGGGTGAGAGCTGCGGCCAGCCCTGCCTGCGGCTGAGGTCTTCCCACATCACTCTGGTCTGCGTCTCTTTCTTTTCTATTTCCCATTGCACCTTGTTTGTTTCTTCACAGAAGGAGCCCATTGCTTAAGACAGGTCTTACGCTTTTTAGACTCCCCCTCACCCACCAAGCTGGGCAGATGCTCCTGCTATGTCGCTCTCCAAGGTCTTCATTGACTGACAGCACAGGGGGGTGTGGCCGTAGACCTGTCCCTAGGTGAGGCCCATGTGGCTAATGACCCACCAATGTTCATCTTTCCTTCCTCCATGGCAGCAGAAATGGAGCTGGGGCCTGGGGACTCCCTTGTAGCTGGTTGTGACATGTAGCTGTTATCCTGAGGGCAATGTCACTAGAAGCCTCTCTGAGTTTCCAGGGCTTCTGCAGCAAAGCCCCACCGCATGCAGGCTTAAACAACAGAAATGCTTGTTCTCCCTGCTCTGGAGGCTGGAGGCCTGAGACACAGTGTCTGCAGGGCTGTTCCACTCCTCTCCTTCCTTACAGACAGCGCTTTTTCCTGTGTCCTCACAGGGTCGCCCCACTCTGTATCTATGTCCTAATCTCCTCTCCTCGTAAGGACATCACTCGCAGGGTCAGAGATTAATCAATCGTACTGACTTAGGGTCCACTCCTATGACCTCATTTAACTTAATCGCCTCTTCAAAGGCCCCGTCTGCAAATACAGTCCCATTCTGAGGTCCTGGGGTGAGGATTCAATGTGTGAATCTTGGGGGGCAAAGCACTAACAAAGCACTCTGTGCGTTTTCCATATTGCTGGCCTGAGAGAAGGTCTCCTGCCTGGATTCCAGCTGCAGCCCTTCCTCCTGGCTGGAAGGGCATCCATTGGGGTGACCTCAGAAGCCACGGGGTCAAGACGGCAGAGGCTGTGTCCACTGAGCTCTGTTCACTACCCCCCAGCGGGGATGCTCACCTCTGCCCATCACTCAAGTGGGGAGTATCTTCTTTGTTCTTTGAGCTGTGCTTTCGTAAAGGGGTCTGTTGTTAGAGGGGCTCCTCCTAGCCTAATGAAAACACCAGGTGCAAATCGAATAGGGACGTGTTCACAGGAGGAGTGCAGCTCAGGGTAACTGAATTCATTACCTGCTATTCTCTGAGTGTGCTGGGCAAGGTAGATGACATTGTAATGGCAATGATACAAACCCCTGGGAACCCACTTCTCAACTAAGGACTGAAATGTAGCCAGTAGCTTGCATGTACCAGGAGTCCATCCCTGTACCGCGCCAGAGGTGATCAGGATGACCGTGGCGGCACGATTGTGTCCGTTGTGTGTCTGGACTAGTAGTGTTTGCTGCTCCTGAAAGACCATCAGTATAACAAAGTTAACTTACAGTGAGAGGAACCTAAGGTGAGTGGTGTGGCTATTGGAAACACCAAGAGACGACTTCGATGAGTGCTGAGGAATGGCAGGGATGCACAGGGGCTTTAGAATAAGAAGTTTGTGTGTTTTTATTTATACACTTTTGGCTTCTAGAAAAGTTTATTCATGTGCCTACCTGGCTTCTCCAGCGCACTTCCGTTACTGCTGTGCAGAGCTGCTGTGACTTCTCTCTTTTCTTGATGAGAGGTTCCTGCCTCCACCTTACGGCTCAGTTAATGATGACAGTTAGAAATTTTAGAGATGCAAAGGAAATGAGTAACTCTATTGTCATCTTTGAAATTTCATGTGAAGTCTGGGGAAAGTGGAATTCACCTGAGACTTGGTTTCCCTTCCCTGATGGTGTGTTGATTCACATTTGTAAATGCTTCATGGTTTGTGAAACCATTTCAAAACCGTCACCTTAACGAACAGACGTTTTGCAAATAAAGCAATAATCTCGAGAAATTACACGATGGGCCCTAACGTAGTGAGAGTCAGGGATTGGACCCAAAATCAAACGCACTCACCTCCATGGCTTTTGCCCACTGATGTTGGCCCCCAGTTGGAGTGCTTGGCCAGCAGGAAGCATTCTGATGTCTGGAGGGCGGAGTTACCAGGGTCTTGTCGCTGCTGAAGAAATTACTGTAAATCAACAGGAGTTACTCTCTTAGTTTAGAGGCTGGAAGTCGAAATCGTATCCAGAGTAGAACTGGAGGTGTCAGCAGGGCCATGCTCCCTTGGGGGCTCCGGGAGAGAATCCATTCCCTGTCTCTTCTGCTTCTGGGAGCTGCTGGCATTGCTGGGCTTCTGGCCACATCGCTCCAGTGTTCAGGGCCTGGATCTTCAGATCTCTCTCTGCCCCGTCTTCATGTGGCCATCTGCTCTGTGCGGAGCTGCGTCAAATTGCCCTCTGCCTCCGTCTTAGAAAGACCCAAGTGATTGTATTTCAGGCCCACCCAGATAGCCCCCACCTGAGGATCCCTTCTTTAATCAGAGTCTACAAAGCCCCTATTTACCACGTAAGGCAACGCCCACAGGGTCCAGGGGTTAGGATATGGGTGTCTTTGGGGCAGAGGAGAGTCACCGCACACAGTGAATCAATTTGTAAAAAAGCAAATTATACATTTGTCGTCACCACAATAGTCCTTAACAGCTATTTTGAAAGTTGGGACTATTTAAAAAGTTACTTTTCATATGGAAGTGATATTAGAATACTTTAGATTAGAAACCAACCAAGGGAAACAAGACTAGAAAAAAGTAACTCTGGATTCAGCTTTGAAAGCCTTGGGAGCCCAGGTTTGATGGTACCATCCTGCCACTGCTCACCTGGCCGGGGGCCACATACCTTCCAGGTGCCAGATGTGCCCGGGACACCCTGCTCCCCTAGTGGGCTCGCCTCCCGTCTAGACACATTCCCAGGGGTGGCCTGAGCTGGGGTCTGCTTGGCCTCAGCCCATCAGCAGTGCCCACCCTGTCTCTGGGAAGAGAACTGGGGAGGCTTAGCGGCAGGGTGCCCAGTGATCCTCCGCATGATGCTTGCACCCATCCTGTCCTCCCAGGGCAGAGGACGTTGGCCTGTCGGCTTTGCACCCAAGGCCTTGGAGAGGTAGGGAAAGGGGGGCGTGCTTAGGGATCCCTTACGGGGAGGGACTGCAGAACAGGGCTAGGTGTGATTGGGATGGAGATCAAAGCTCTGAGAGTGGCTGGGAGGCGTGGTTAGGGTGGGGCTGGTAGGCAGGGCTCCAAGGTTTTGGGGGCAGGGTCCAGAGGGGCTGTGCACATGGCCAGGCTGTGCACAGGGAGCCAGGGTGCCCGGGTGTGATCTGGGTATGGGACTGGGAGGGGGATTCAGGTCTGGGTCTGGTTGGAGGTCAGAGGTTGGGTGGAGGTTGGGGTCATGGGTGGGACTGGTGCAGCTGGTGTGGTATGGGAGGGATCAGGGCTGCGGGGGGGGGGTTGGGGTATCTCCCAGTTAACTGCCCTCGGTAGTACAGAGTGTCTTTGTTGTCATTACCAGTCTTCAGGAGCCCCTGTCACTTGCTCCCACTATGGTGAGATGACTGCCCTGGCACGAGTCCCGAGGTCGCCCTGACTTGAGGTGACCTGGGCCAACTTTCAGCTTTCTGTCCCAGTGAAGTGGGGAGGAAGGAATCTCAGACTGTCACTCCATGCAATAGAGTGATGTATTTATATATAGAAATAATACATTTAATTCTGTGGATGCATAAATCTGTGTGATGAAGACTCAGAAATAGTAAGGACTCATGGCCATAAGGATGTGCTTTTAGAAACATTGAACGTGCATGCTTTCCACCTTCTCTGTGGTGTTGCAGGCCTGGTATTCTGGTGGCCAGTTCGCCTGCTTTCCTGGGAGTCCCTGGTGTCTTGGGGGTGCCTGCTGTCTTGGGGACACCTGCTGTCTTGGGGGTCCCTGTTGTCTTGAGGCATCTGCTGTCCTAGAGGTCCCTGCTGTCGTGGGGGCACCTACTGTCTTGGGGGTGCCTGCTGTCTTGGGGGCACCTGCTGTCCTGGGGGCCCGTGTTGTCTTGGGGGTCCCTGTTGTCTTGGGGTTCCTACTGTCTTAGGGGCATCTACTGTCTTGGGGGCACCTGCTGTCTTGGGGGTGCCTGCTGTCGTAGGTGCACTGGCTGTCTTGGGTGCATCTGCTTTCTTGGGGCCCCAGCCGTAAGAGAAGGTATAGCATCCCTTCTGAAGGGACCCTGAGCCCTGCACGTGGGGCTTCTGCTTATTAGGTGAACGGGGGCAGGGGACCCACATGGCTGCCCCCTAGGAAGGCACAGCTTCTGAGGGGTCTCCTCTCACCTCCTGCCATGTCTCCAGATGTTTAACGGCCCCTCCACTCCAAGCACAACAGGAAAAGGAGGCTTCTCTTGAGGGAGTGTTTTGGGGGGCTGGGCAGAGTTTAAACGCTCGAGGGTCCTGTCTTCCTGGCCCTCTCCTCATGTTTATTTCTGCGGCCACCACCGACCGTGGAGCAAGAGTGGGTGGGCGCAGACCAGAGCAGGATGCCCATTCATCAGGGAATGCCCTGGACTGGCTGCCTGTCAGCTTCCAGGGTTTGACAGATTTATCCAAGTAACTGCTAAGATCTATGCTGGGGTCTGAATGTGTCCCTCAGATTTCATGTACTGAAACTTAATTGCCACTGTGGTGATATTTATTAGCGGGTGGGCCTGTGGGGATTAGGTCAGGAGAGCTCTGCCCTGGTGAGTGGGATTCGTGTCTGGTAAAGGAAGCTTCACACAGGCTTTAGCCCTTCGCCCTTCTGCCTTCGCCATGGGAGGACACAGTCCCAGCCACCATCTTGAAAGCAGAGACTGGGCCCTCTCCAGGCATTCAACCTGTGAGAAAGAGATTTCTATTATGACAACATACCCAGGTGGTAGTGTTTTGTTACAGCAGCAGCAGGAGCAGGCTCAGATAAGAGGAATAGCTCAAAGAGCCCTCCTTGAAAAACTGGCCTCAATAGAGCACAGTCTTGAATTTGTTTCCTAATTGCTTTGGGACTGATGGTCCATGGGCCTGAGCCTGGCCAAGCTCCACGGCTCCACAGGGTACTTGGAGCCAGTGCCAGTGCCTGGTGGAGAGAGGGCTCCGTTGTGATCTGGGATTGTGTCTGCAAAGCTCCAGCCACCACTTGGCTCCCCGTCTCAGATCCTGGCAACGTGACCTTCAGAGTTTTCAAGGCAAGGTCAAAACTTGCGATGATATACCTTTGTTCTTTTCTGTTTGTTTGTTTTAGAGACAGGGTCTCACTCTGTAACCCAGGCTAGAGTGCAGTGGCGCGAACACGGCTCACTGCAGCTGCCACCTCCTGGGCTCACACGATCCTCCCATCTCAGCCTCCTACATAGCTGCTCCTAAGGTACAGTGCCATAGTTGAGCACCACCACACCTGGCTAATTTTTTGTATTTTGGGGAGAGATGCAGTTTCACCATGTTAGCCAGGCTGATCTTGAACTCCTGAGCTCAAACAATCTGCCTGCCTCTACCTCCCAAACACTCGGATTACAGGCGTGAACCACCATGCCTGGCTGATGATGGACCTTTGTCCAAAAAGCACCTCTGGGTAGAATTCTGAGTGAGTCAGGGGTTATGAGTTGATTTTAATTCATCAACAGTAGTCAGGTAGCTGGAAAATTACTTGGGCTCTGTGGCCAGAGGGCTCAACTCCAGCCCAGGTGATGGATGAGTGTCTGTTCCAGCTTTTCTTGTGTCTTTTTTCCTTTAATAGAAGCAGTGGGAAGTCTACCCGACAATCAGTCTAGATTCCTTTACCTGAGATGTTCTAGACTCTGGAAGTCCATTTTCAAATTTAAGCTTACAGAAAATGGCCGGGTGTGGTGGCTCACGCCTGTAATCCCAGCACTTTGGGAGGCTGGGGCAGACAGATCACAAGGTCAGGAGATCGAGACCATACAAGCTGACACAGTGAAAACCCATCTCTACTAAAAATACAAAAAATTAGCCAGGCATGGTGGCATGTGCCTGTAGTCCCAGCTACTCTGGAGGCTGAGGCAGGAGAATCGCATGAACTCAGGAGGCAGAAGTTGCAGTGAGCCGAGATCATGCCACTGCACTCCAACCTGGGCGACAGAGCAAAACTCCATCTCAAATATATATGTGTGTATATATATATGTGTGTGTGTGTGTGTGTGTGTGT
Organism: Alouatta palliata; assembly: GCA_004027835.1. Lineage (NCBI taxonomy): Eukaryota > Metazoa > Chordata > Mammalia > Primates > Atelidae > Alouatta > Alouatta palliata. The sequence continues at coordinate 74,656 of PVKV010009546.1, forward strand.
GTGTGTGTGTGTGTGTATGTGGTATGTATATATATAGAAAATATAGCCCCTGGATGCCTTTCTACCAAATTGGAATATGAGTCCATCTTCTGTAGCTTTTAATCCAGGCACTTTGATCTCTGCTCAGTTTGTTCCATAGGGTTGCCAAATTGTTATTGATGTTAAAAATCTACAGAGGCAAGTAACTAATCTTTAATCTGACCTGTGTTCAGGACTCAGACTGCCTGAACTTTGACCCCAACTCTGCCACTTGTGACTGCATGACCTTGGGCAAGTTACTCAACCTCTCTGTGCTCTGTTTTCTCATCTTAAAACGGGAGTAATTCTACTTCATAGGTTATGATGAGGATTAAATGAGATCACATAAATAAAGGGCTAGAACAGTGCCTGACACCCATCGAGCCCCCAGTGAAGGATTATTGTTACAATGTTCGGTGTTATACAGGATGCCTTGGCAATTCTAGCCTCCACAGTAGCCACCTTAGAAATGATTGAATGACCCATGGCTTCAGATAAGACTCATCACCAGTACCTGCAGCACGCTTAGCCTTTAGCTTCCAGAACAAACACCGGTATTGCTTTGGGCACCCAGCAGTGGCACAGATGCCCTGGCCATCCACTTAGAGCCCTTTCCATCTGCTGACATCTTCTCAGCATCTTCTGACATTGCTGGTTACACAACAGAGTACGTAGTTGAGGTTACCGTGTGCGCCATAACATACAGGTCTTCAGAATCACAGGAAGAGGGGCAGAAGGACCAGGAGGGGAGATCAGGTGGTATTTTGTTCTGCTTAATTCCAAGGTCTTGGTTCAGATCCAATTTTTCTTTGTTTCCACCATTTACCTTCAACTAAGAACCTAATCCAACAGAAAAACCCTTATTTCTGGTTCCCCACGCAGTTGCTCATCCATTTGGCAAACACGTGTTGATTATCTCTGCTAAGTAATGCAATAATGCATTGTGTTTATACAGCTGAAAGATCTGTCCTGGTGACTTTGTTTTTAAGCTAAGAACAGTCTGCTCTAAAGGGGAATTGAAGTGTTTATCTCCAGAGACAGACGGCTTCATGCAACTCTGGAGCAGTTGATTCTGTTATCCTCATCATATTTGGCCTTTGTAAATAAAGGAAACGCAGGTGCTGTGGAGGAAGAGAAAGGCAGACACAAGTCTGTGATGTTAGGTATTGTTTATCGCTCCAACCCAGATGCTTGTGAAGAGGGAGCAGCTAATCATGACGCCAAGACAGAAGGCACAAGCCGGGCTCGCCCCAGGCACACCAGGGCATATGGTCGCCCTGTACATAAAAGACAAAGGGGTTATGTCCCTAATATACAAATAGGCCCTGGAAGTTAGAAATAGCAACAATTAAGAATAAACAACCATGTAGAAAAATAGATCAACAACCAGCACCCCCATCAGTCAGCAGCTGACAACTTTGGGAGGCCAAGGCAGGAGGATCGCTTGAGCCCAGGAGTTAGAAACCAGCCTTGGCAACATGACAAAATCCTGTCTCTACAAAAAAATCAAAAAATTAGCTGAGCATGGGGGTGTGTGCCTGTGGTCCCAGCTACTTGGGAGGCTGACTTGGGAGGATTACCAGAGCCCAGACAGAACAGTGCCTGAGGCTGTTCTGTCACAGGTCAATGACAGTTCAGTGCCTGAGGCTGTTCAATCCCAGTTCACTGAGGCTCCAGTGAACTGTGGTTATACCACTACACCCCAGCCTGAACCATAGAGTGAGACCCCATCTCAACTCACCAGTAGATCGCAAGTGCCTAGAACAGTTCCTGGAACATAGTAGGCACTTGTTGAATACTCACTGAATACAGATGAATGAATCTGTGTGTTTGACTCATAATGACACATTGTTGAGTAAAAAGCATCATTTTCAACATCCTTTGATCATGGATTGGAGGACTTAATTAAGTCCTTAAGTTAGGATGTCAATACTACCCAAAGCAACCTATAGATTCAATGTAATCTCTGTCAAAATTCCAGTGGTATTTTTTGCAGAAATTGAAAAAGTCATCCTAAGATTTATATGGAATCTCAAGTGACCCCAAATAGTCACCAAAAAAAAAAAAAAAATTGAAAAAGAACAAAGTTGGAGGAATTATACTTCCTGATTTCAAAACATATTAAAAAGCTATGGTATTATAATCCCAGCACTTTGGGAGGCTGAGGTGGGCAGATCACCTGAGGTCAGGAGTTTGAGACCAGCCTGGCTAACATGGTGGAACCCCATCTCTACTGAAAATACAAAATTAGCTGAGCATGGTGGTGCACATCTGTAATCCCAGCTACTTGAGAGGCTGAGGCAGGAAAATTGCTGGAACCCGGGAGGCAGAGGTTGTAGTGAGCCAAGATCATGCCACTGCATTCCCGTCTTGGTGACAGAGCGAGACTCCATCTCGGGGGAAAAAAAAAAGCTGTAGTAATTAAAACAGTATAATATAACATAAAGACAGACATACAGACCAGTGAAATAGAAGAGAAAGCCCAGAAAACACTCATGTATATGGTCAAAATGATGATCTTTGATCTTTGACAAGGATGTCAAGACCATTCAATGAGAAAAGGTCAGTTTTTTCAACAAACGGTGCTAGAAAAACTGGATATTCACAAGCAAAAGAATGAATTTGGACCCTAACCTTATACCACATATAAAAATGAATCCAAATGGGCTAAGTATGTAATCATAAGACCCAAAACTGAAAAAGCCTTGGAAGAAAACATAGGAGAAAAACATCGTGACACTGGACTTGGCAGTGATTTCTTCCATATTACATCAAAAGCACAGGGAAAACACAAACATACGAATAAAACTGCATCAAACTTAAGAAACTTTTATGTAGGAAAGGATCCAATCAAAGTGAACAGGCAACCTATGAATGGGAGAAAATATGTGTGACTCATATATCTGATAAAGGGTTAATATCCAAGTATATAAAGAACTCCTTCAATTCAACAGTAAAAAATTAAGTAACCTGATGTAAAAATGGGCAAAGGACTTGAATAGACATTTCTACAAAGATGATATACAAATGATCAACAAGCATATAAAAAGGGGCTCAACATCACTAATAATCAGATAAACGCAAATCAAAACCATAATGAGATATCACTTCACACCCATTAGGATGGTTACTGTCAAAAAAAAAAAGACAAGTGTTGGTGAGGATGTGCAGAAGTGAGACCCTTGTACACTCTTGTGGGAATGAAAAGTGGTGCCACCGATATGGAAAACAGTATGACAGCTTCTCAAAAAATTAAAAGTAGAACTACTATATGATTCAGCAATCCCACTCATGGGTATACATCCAAAATAATTGGAAGCAGGGTCTCAAAAAGATATTTGCACACCCATATTCATAGCAGCATTATTCACAATAACCCAGAAGTAGAAGCAAATCAAATATCTGTTGGTGGTTAACTGGTTAAATACAATGTGACATATACATACAGTGAAATATTATGCAACCTTAAAAAGGAAGAAATCCTGACATGCTATACCTGGATGAAACTTGAGGATGTTACGTTATATGAGACAAGCCAGTCACAGAAGGACAATTACAGTATGATTATATATGGTATCTAGATGAGTCAAATTCATAGATAGAGAAAACAGAATGGTAGTTACCAGGGATCAGTGGAAGGTGGCAAAGAGGCATTGTTATTTAATGAGTATACACTTCCAGATTTGTAAGACAAAAAAGTTCTGGAGATCTGTTTCACAACACTGTAAATATACTTAACAGTACTGGTCTGTATACTTGAAAATTGTTAAGATAGTAAAGTTTATGACAGATATTTTTTACTACAACAAAACCAGCAGAGTTTTCAATTTTTTATACCATTATAGTGCATCCATTATTCTGATTTTTTGTGTGTATTGACGAAGACTTGGAAGAATACACACCATGTTGTAAATAGTATTTACCCCTGGCAAGTGGGAGGAAAGAATTTCAATTTTTACTTTATCCATTTTGATATTATTTGACATTTCCAGAAGAAAAGTATATTATTATTGCAGTTTTAAAACCCAGAAACATAAGTTTAACTATTTGAACAGTAAATAGGTAGAGAGATAGATGGTAGTTGGTTAGGTAACTAAAGGTAAATGCATGCCTACAAGTGCTGAAGCTCAATTCATTTTCCATCTTAAGAAGAATTGTTATTTTTCACTTCCAGTGCCCAATCTGAGCCCTTACGCTTCAAGGTTATAATTCTAGAAATCAGAATTAGGGTTCTGTAAATGTGAGCTATACAATTCTCCTGATGCACTCCTCTGTGGATTGACGTAGACACAAAGCAAAGCAGGGCTGAGCGAATAATAAGAATAAAGAGATGACGATGATGATGATGATAGTAATAGTGCTAATTATAATGAGGGCGATTATGATGATGTGATGATTGATGATGGTGATAGTGATGATGATACTGAGGAGGATGCTGGTGATGATGATGATGATGATGATAGTGATGATAATCGTGGTGATGATGATAGTGATGACAGTGATGATGGTGATAGTGATGGTAATGGTGATGATGATAATGGTGATAATAGTGATATTGATGATGATGATAGTGATGGCATTGATGATGATGAAAGGGATGGTGATGATGATGGTGGTGATAGTGATGATAATGGTGGTGATGATGATAGTGATGACAATGATGATGGTGATAGTGATGGTAATGGTGATGATGATGATAATGGTGATAACAGTGATATTGATGATGATGATAGTGATGGCAGTGATGATGATGAAAGGGATGGTGATGATGATGGTGGTGATAGTGATGATGGTGATGGTGACGATGGCGATAGTGATGGTGATGATGGTGATAGTGATGTGATGATTGTGATGCTGATGATAGAGATGGTGATGATGGTGATAGTGATGATAATGATGGTGATAGTGAAGGTGATGATGATGGTGATAGTGATGATGATGGTGATAGTGATGGTGATGATGATGGTGATGATGGTGATAGTGATGGTGATGATGATGGTGATGGTGGTGATAGAGATGGTGATGATGATGGTGATAGTGATGGTGATGATGATGGTGATGGTGATGATAATGATGGTGATAGTGATGGTGATGATGATGGTGATGATGGTGATAGTGATGGTGATGATGATGACGATGATAGTGATGGTGATGATGATGGTGATAGGGATGATGATGATGGTGACAGTGATGGTGATGGTGATGATGATGATGGTGATAGTGATGCTGATGATGATGGTGATAGTGATGCTGATAATGGTGATGGTGATAGTGATGATGATGATAGTGATGGTGATGATGATGATGGTGATAGTGATAATTATAATGATGGTGATTATGATGTGATAATTGATGATGGTGATAGTGATGATGATACTGAGGAGGATGCTGGTGATGATGATGATGATGATAGTGATGATAATGATGGTGATGATGGTGATAGTGATGATAATGATGGTGATAGTGATGGTGATGATGATGGTGATAGTGATGGTGATGATGGTGATATAGTGATGATGGTGATGACAATGATAGTGATGGTGATGTTGATGGTGATAGTGATGGTGATGATGATGATTGTTGGGAGCCCTCCCTTGTGAAGTCTTGCAAAGCGAGTTTCATGATAGGGGAGGTTGAGCCCAGTTGCAGAACCCCCAGAGGGAAGGAACTCCAGACCAGATGAGTAGGATGAAAGGAAAACTGGGTTAAAAGACAACAAGATGGATGGCCTTCACTAGAAACAATGAGGTAGCATAGACATGTTTATGAGCACTCTGTATAAGCATTGAGAGCACAGATGGTGATTGTTACTTTGTAGTTCCTGAAAGGTTAGAGCACATGATGTTTCCC
>PVKV010009547.1:0-18165 GCA_004027835.1 Alouatta palliata
TGGGTTCAAGCAATTCTCCTGCCTCAGCCTCCCAAGTAGCTGGGACTACAGGCACGTGCCACCATGCCCAGCTAATTTTTTTTGTATTTTTAGTAGAGACGGGGTTTCACCATGTTGACCAGGATGGTCTCGATCTCTTGACCTCGTGATCCACCCGCCTCGGCCTCCCAAAGTGCTGGGATTACAGGCGTGAGCCACCACGCCTGGCCAATTTTCGTATTTTTAAGAGAGACAGGGTTCATCATGTTGGCCAGGCTGGTCTTGAACTCTTGACTTCAAGTGATTTCCCAACTTGGCCTCCCAAAGTGCTGGGATTACAGGCATGAGCCACTGTGCCTGGCCCATAATGTCTTTCTAGGAGAGTACCTTTTACCTACTAGTCCAACTGCAGCATGTCAATTTTCTTTTACCATTTGCCTAGAACTCCTCTCTCTGAGATAAAGTATGTGTGGGAATGATACGGGAAAAACCAATAGACCAGAGATTGTACTGTAGCCACCATGCTTTAGACATAGGGTGTATCCCTGCGCCTTCTGCCTGTGCTTGGGCTGCTCTGACAGTACCCAAGGTTGTATTAGTTCTTTGAGGATCGTCAGGGGCAGATGTTCCTAAATATTTCTGAATGTGCCAGGCACATTTGAGGAAATTGAATGAATTTGTTGATTTGAGTGATATCAAATTCTTTTTCTTCCATAACTTGTCAGTGTATTTTCTAATTTTTGAATGATCTTCTTTGGGTCAGTTATGAAAACAAGACTTATGTGGTAAAGCAGAAGAGCAGACAGGAGAGCTCATTTTTAATTCTATAGGCTGAGTATTCCTTATCCAAAATAAGGAATTCTTATCCAAAATAATGTCCTTTTTGGGACCAGAAGTGTTTTTGGGTTTTGGATGTTTTCCAGGTTTTGGAATATTTACATTATACCAGTTGGGCATCCTAAATCCTAAAATCTGAAATCTGAAATGCTCCACTGAGCATATCTTTTGAGTGTTATGCTGATGCTCAAAAAGTTTCAGATTTTAGACCAGTTGGATTTTTCAGATTAGGGATGTTCAACCTGTGTGTCAGTGCCCTAACTGTAGCTTCACTCACATGAGCTCTTGCAGGAAGGGGCCTCAGGGAATCTTTTTGGAGGTTACTGGCCTAGCCAGTAAAAATTTTTTGCAGTATTAAAAAGAGGGAGACGTGTCTGTTTCTAACTTCTCATGGACAAATGAATGGACAGATGAATGTATGAAGCTGGCAAGAGTCAAAACACAGCAAAAAAAAAAAAAAATTTTTTTTTCATTAAATGTACTCAGGGATTGGGAATCAAGTTTAAAAAAAAAATTCCTTAAACTTTTGCTCAAAAGTTTGAGCACAATTTTGCTCAAAAGAGTAAAGCATAGTTTACAAGTTTTTCTATTAACTATGTTTTTATGGAGTCAATTTTTACAAATTTAGGTTATACTCTTACATTTATTCTGATCGTTAATATATTTGTAATATTTTACTTTGGTTTTCTGAGTGGATATTTTAATATTAATTGTCTAGGGATGGTTATGCTAATTGAACCTAATGTATTAAAATGTTTTAGGAAAGATTTGATAACTTTTTCTTTCTTGTATAAGGTGAAGCTCTTTCACTAAGCGTGATCTTTGTGTGATTTTTAATTAGAACATTAGACCTGTCAAATTTAACATATGGTGAAACTGCTAGAGCTCACTCACTTCATTCAGGTCTCTGCTCAAATACTTCTTCTAAGCAATATTCCCTAACCACCCTACTGATAAACTAACCACATTCTCTCTATTATTCTCCCATTTACTTAATCAGCTTTCTCATTTTTTCAATATATTTAATGGCGTTTCTCACTAGTCGACTTTTGATTGTGTTCAGTGTTCTGTCCTTGGCACCTAGAACAATTTCTGGCACCATGAAAGGAACTCCATAATGACTTGTTGAATGAGTAAATTGTTCACCATTTGTCTCCCCACTAGGATGCAGGACTCATGACTGTGCCTGGCACGAGATGGGCATTCCAACATTTGTTTGAAAGAATAAAAGGAATGTTTACAAGTAGTGATCAAATTCATTTTTTATATTTATATATACGTGTGTGATCATTTAAGTTTTATATGTTTAAATTGCACATAGATATCTCATCTAGAAATAGATTCTTAAAAAGGATGTGGCATTCAAGTACCATCCAGAACCTACAAAATCTGCTGCTTTTTTGCTAATGTTGGATGGGCAGATTTACATGTAGGGTCACAGTTTTTTTCAGCGACTCAGTAACACCTGGTTGTTTTGATATAGTGCCCATAAACATCAGAGTGCTGTATGTGACAAACTCATGAAATGGATTAGTATCTGGATTGGTTTTTTATTTTATTTTTAAATTTTTTAGAGACAGAATATCTGTTTTATCACCCAGGCTGGAGTGCTGTGGCATGATCATAGCTCACTGTAACTCCTAGGCTCAAGTGATCTTTCCCACTTCAGCCTCCCAAGTAGCTAGGACTACAGGCGCCCCCTGTATGCCTGGTTGAGTTTTAAATTTTTTGTAGAGACAAGTTCTCAATATGTTGTTACCCAGGCTGGTCTTAAACTCCTCCTGCCTTGGCCTCCCATAGTGCTGAGATTACAGGTGTGAGTCACTGTACCTGGCCTGGATTTTTTTTCCTCTACTTGCTTCATTAGTATTGTAGTGTAAATGTCCATCAGTGTATGTGCTTTATATATTGATTTCAGGTCACAAAATGGGGAGTTAAAGCTTACTTATTTTTGGAGACAAGGTCTCACTTTGTTGCCTAGGCAGTAGGCGCAATCTCAACTCACTGTGACCTGTGCCTGCTGGGCTCAAGTAATCCTCCCACCTCGGCCTCTCGAGTAAAGCTTTATATTTTTATGAGAACATTTTCACACTTAATTTTGTTTTTCTTCCACTTCATCTTGTGTTCTTGTGGTTTCCTTTGGGAACACTGTGGCATACTTTGTTGAGTTCTTTTTATCATTCCCTAACTTACTAATTGTTCCTGTATGGTGAACCTTTATGAAGCAACATGATACTGCTTCCAGTGTTCAGAGTCTTTGGGGAGAGGGGATGAAAATGTAGCTCAGAAATATGAGAAGTGGATAAGGCACTAATTTGTGGAATCCTGAAGAGCTGAGTGTCTTCCTGGCTTTGCTGGATTGATTATGTGCATTAGGTGATCTGTCCTTTTGGAAAATAAAGATTCTTTTTTAAACTACTTGATGAGTGTCCAGTACCATTAGCTTCTAAATATGCGGTTTCTTCCTTAGAAAAGAAAAATTTGCTCTTTTTTTTCTCCCAGTGATTTAGCAGAATTTTTCTATTTTCTTCAGGTAGTTAAACCAGAGAACAATGATAAAGAAACAGAAGGTACCTATGAATCAGATCTCCCTGAGGAGCTCTGTGGACACCATCTCCCGCAGCAGTCCCCAAAAAGCTGTAATGACAGTCCTGATGTCAGTATAGAGGCTCAGTTTGATGGCAGCGACTCAGAAGATGGACATGGCGTCACACAAAATGTTCTGGTTGATGGTGTTAAGAAACTCTCAGTTTGTGTTTCTGAAAAAGGTGAGTACTAGACTATCGTCTGACTTTTTTTTTTTTTTAAGTATGCTGATTAAATATTGGAATTCTCTCTCTGCTACAGAGTAAATAATACAATGCAAGTGATATAGTCCTAATTTTTGACCTGTGGCAGCTTTTAGAAAAGGGGCTCTTTGACAGGTTTAGCTGCTGGTTGTGAAAGGGGATGAAAGTGCTGCCGACGGTTTGTGTGGGCAGCAGTTGCCACATTCCTAATAGGCTTGAGCTGTGTTACTGGTTAACCCTGATATCTCTTGTGATAGACCCAATTCTCTGGCTGATGTGAACAGAATTAAACTGGTATGTAAACTCTTATGAAAAAGTACTTTAATTTACTCTGTTTTACTTTAAATATCTTTTAAAAGTATTTTTGTCATTTCTGGTGGGCATGGATCGCCCAAAATTTTATAGACAGATAGCCTCAGAAAGTATTTTGATTCTAAGCCTTTTAAAAAGCCAGTCTTGTTTTCTCTAATTGAAATCTAAGCTGTGGGTCCTCTGGATGCAGGAAAAAAGCAATTGTAAACCCATGAAACCTGTGACCATGGACCCTACCTGACTACATTCTAGGAGACTTAAGGGAAAGTATTAAGTATAATTTGAATATTTCAACATGAGATCTCAAAGAGGTTCTATATAGAAGGAGTATATTTTCTAGCCAAATTGGATTTTGGAAACCAACCAACTCTGACCTGGCCAGGCTGACTAGATAATGAGCTTTGTTATCAAGAAGTTGTTTCTGGCACAGTTCCCATGAAAGGCTAGGAGAAATGCCAGAAGATTACTAAAGGAAGATGTTTAGCAGACAACTTGTTTGGGGACTGGTGAGCATATGTCCCTACAGCGTAAAGAAAGCAGAAGGCATTTTCAGGAAATGACTGCAGAAGAATGACCCTGCTTTTCTCCATTGCTGATGAGATAGTGATCTGGGAAAGAAAGCATTTTTTGACAGAATGTGTCCTTTTTGGTGTTAATACTCCTCATTCAGAATGACTTTCCAAGTTTGAAATTCTTCTTGACTGAAGAAGCTACTACTTCCTCTGTCAGGTACTGCTTTGGGCCCTGCCAGGTATCACTGACTTCAGAGTACCCAAGTTCCTTTTGTTTTGGGGCATGCTTAGATAACTAGTGGTTTCACTGTTCAGAGCTCAGCCAGTTCCTTTTGGATGCTATTCCTTGACATTTCATTCTTCCGATTTTCTACTTTCTTTTGTTTAAAAATAGTTGAGTACTGTGACCCTCTTCTTAAAGTAAATGTGTATTATCATAATCACATCAGTATTATGAGTCATGTATTTTCAGTGAGAAGAGTGGCAAATAACCAGTACTCTAAGTAGCCAAATCCTTCATTAACAAGATCAGCAAGGAAGAGAGATATTTAGAGAATAAAGACAGGCAAAAGAATACTTTAAAGCATATTGAGTATTTGGCTTAAAACTACTTCATGGAAACCCAGCTCTGGTGATAGGCTTGGCAGATCTCAGCAGCCTCTTTTCCTCTGGGCTCCAAGTGAAGGGATAAGACACATTGATCTCTCATTAGTGGTTGGTACAAATACAAGGACAAGGAAATACTGATGGATGGAATTGACGGCAGAATTGATGCCTGGTTTGGATTTGTTAGCATCCAACCCAGAGTTTTGGGAAACTCTGATGCTATACCTCCTCTTGATTCACCCTCTATTGTAATTCTCCCTCTACATCCCTTTTGAGACAGCGTCTCACTTTTTCACCCAGGCTGGAGTGTAGTGGTGTGATCATAGCTCATTGCAGCCCTGACCTCCTGGGCTCAGTCAGTCTTCCTGCCTCAGCCTCCTGAATAACTGGGACTACAGGTGTGCACCACTACACCCAGATAATTGGTTGTGGTTACTATTTTTTAATAGAGACCCATTAAAAAATAGAGACCAGGGCTAGTCTTGAACTCCTGTTGCCAGGGCTAGTCTTGAACTCCTGGCCTCAAGTGATCCTCCTGCTTTGGCCTCCCAAAACACTGGGATTACAGGTGTGAGCCACCATGCCTAACCCTTCCCTCTTTCTTACAAATAAATATCATTGAGCATATTACTACCCACCGTATGCATGTTTCTTTCCTTATTCTTTTTGCATCCTTCCTAGCCTACTGTTATATTACTTCGTTAGTAGCCCTGACTGAGGGAACAGCTTTAATTCTTCCCTCAGTATCTGGTACAGATTTCTGTTTCCTGCTAGCCTCTAAATAGAGAGTTTGTGAAACCACATGGCTGTTTCTCATTTCTTGCCCTCTTGATATTTAGGAAAATTACAATTTGCTCTTTTAGAAATCACAGCATTTTTAAGGATATTTCAACCAGCTTCTCTTACTTGGGATAATAAAAAAATCTGGTTACTGTTAGGATGTTAGTACTTTTTGCACTATTTAGGGTTTCGAAATTTGTTATTGAAACAAACCATAACCTTAATATCATGAACTTTTCCTAAGACTTCTAGAAAGGTTCTTTGCTTTGCGTTGTACTTGCAAGTGGATGATTAATCCTGGTTCATGCTTGTGTTCAAAAGTGTTTTTTGTTTGTTTTTGCTTTAGTATTGCATGTGTATTTATAGCACATACCTACTTGCCGAGGAAATAGTTATATTTTTGTGATAACTACGAGTTGCTCTGGTAAGACAGCAGTTGCTTCCATTGTCTGTAGCAAGTGCCTATCATTGCATCAAGAGAAACATCTCTGGGCATCTTAGACACTCATCTGGTAGTTTTTTTGAGGATGACGGCACAGGTCTGTATTATCCTCAGCCCCTGAGAGAGAGTGAGCCAAAGATGTGGGCCCCTTTTAGAGGTCCAGTCCCCACAGCCCCTTGAGATGGAACTTTTACCACTTTACAAACAGTAGCTTTGTTGTTAGCATAGAAATTTCGCATTTGTGTGGAAGTTGGGGACAACCAATTAAAATTTTCTTGGTATCAAATGCATAAATGACTTTAAAATGTTTGGCTAGGTACACCTGAAATTCTAGCTACTCAGGGGACTCACTTGAGCCTAGAAGGTTGAGACTGGCTGGGACAACATAATGAGACCCAGCCTCAAAAAAAACCAAAAAAGTTTGGATAACAGTTGGCATGGTTAGCAAACTCCAAAGGGTAGAAATAATCATGATTAAGTGATACAGTAGTTCTGTTTCATCACGAGGAATTTTAAGAACAGTTTTGGCCTCTGAATCTTGGTGATGGTGACCTAATTAGGTTGTGATGTACATTTCCTGCTTTGTATCCCAGGAGGGTCTTCCAGAGATGTTTTTAAGTTTTCTGGTCTAGAGACAAGCCTCTGCCTGTACCCTGATGAGTGAGCATGGGTTTAAAGTGTAGATGTAATGACTCTTTTACTTCTATCTCCTGGTCAACTGCAGCTGTTTCTGAAGAGGAGAATCTACATGGAGTCCTTAATTCCCTCTGAGAGTTGTCTGTCTGTTACATCTGGGGCCTGCTCAAGTCACCTTTGGGAGCCATGAAGACCCCACTTTTCCCACTTAAGATTGATCTCCTTCCAAGACAGGCCCTTTCAGTGCTGAGGTTTAAATACTCTTTCCTTGAATAAAAAGTAACTGTACTCTCCTTCTGCTGAGAAAAACAGACCCATATGATTATTCCCATGACACTTTGGGGTTACTGAAACTCCGGGAACCCTTTCTCAGGTTTGGCAACCCTTCTTTTTTCTCAGCATATATTTCTTCTTTTCCCTATATATATAGCTCTTCACTGTGTATAATGATGATTAATATAACTAGAAGACCATGTTTGCTTCAGAAATTATATTTAAAATTAAATATATAGCAATTTCTCATCAACCACAATTTTGGCACGGTATTTTGTGCCAAGCCTTAAAAATCTGATTTAAAAAAACAAAGTGAAGCCTTGTCTAGACCTATGTTAAACAGAAATATACAGTGGGAATTTTTTTAAAAAATTTTTAGATCTTTAATTGTGGGTACATAGTAGGTGTATATATTTATGGGGGTACATGAAATGTTTTGATAAGGTCATGCAATGTATAATAATCTCATCAGGGTAAATGGGTTATCCCTCACCTCAAGCATTTATCCTTTGTGTTTTTATACAATCTGATTATGCTCTTTTAGTTATTTTTAAATGTAGAATTAAATTTTTAAAATTACTGTAGTCACACTGTTGTGCTAGGAATTAGTAGGTGTTATTCATTCTTTATAACTATTTTTTTTGCATTCATTAACCATTGCCACTTCTCCCCACTTACTACCCTTCCCACCCTCTGATAATCATCCTTCTACTATCTATCTCCATAGTTCAATTGTTTCAGTTTTTTTAAAAACATTTATTTATTGTACTTTAGATTCTGGGGTACATGTGCAGATCATGCAAGATTGTTGCATAGGTACATTCATGGCGAGGTGGTTTGTTGCCACCATTCCCCCATCACCCATTCCTGACATTTCTCCCCATGTTATCCCTCCCCCACTCTCCCTCCCGCTATCCCTCCCATAGCTATTGAGATCCCAGTGTGTGACGTTCCCCTCTTTGTGTCCAAGTGTTCTCATTGTTCAACACCTGCCTATGAGTGAGAACATGTGGCGTTTGATTTTCTGTTCTTATGTCAGTTTGCTGAGATTGATAGTTTCCAGGTTCATCCATATCCCTACAAAGGACACAGACTCATCACTCTGTATAGTATTCCATGGTGTATATGTACTTAGCTATTGAGATCCCAGTGTGTGACGTTCCCCTCTTTGTGTCCAAGTGTTCTCATTGTTCAACACCTGCCTATGAGTGAGAACATGTGGTGTTTGATTTTCTGTTCTTATGTCAGTTTGCTGAGATTGATAGTTTCCAGGTTCATCCATATCCCTACAAAGGACACAGACTCATCACTCTGTCTAGTATTCCATGGTGTATATGTACCACATTTTCTTTGTCTAGTCTGTTACTGATGGGCATTTAGGTTGGTTCCAGGTCAGTGCCATGATGAACATACATGTACATGTGTCTTTATAACAGAACAATTTATAGTCCTTTGGGTATATACCTAGTAATGGGATTGCTGGGTCAAATGGAATTTCTATTTCTAGATCCTTGAGGTATCGCCACACTGTCTTCCACAATGGTTGAACTAATTTACACTCCCACCAACAGTGTAAACATGATCCCATTTCTCTACATCCTCCCGCAACATCTGTTGTCTCCAGATTTTTTAACGATTGCCATTCTAACTGGTGTGAGATGGTATCTCAATGTGGTTTTCATTTGCAAATTGTTTCAGTTTTTAGCTCTCACAGATAAGTGAGAACATATGAAGTTTGTCTTTCTGTGCCTGACTACTTCAATTAACGTAATGACCTCCAGTTCCATCCATGTTGTTGCAAATGACAGGATCACATTCTTTTTTTTTTAATGGCTGAATAGTACTCCATCGTGTATATCTGCCACATTTTCTTTATTCATTTGTCTGTTGATAGACACGTAGGTTGTTTCCAAATCTTGGCCATTATGAATAGTGCTGTGATAAACGTGAGAGTGCAGATACCCCTTCAATATACTGTTTTCCTTTCTTTTGGATATATATGTAGGAATGGGATTGCTATGTATATATCTAGTTTTATTTCTAGTTTGAGGAACTTCCAAACTGTTCTCCATACTGGCTTTACTAATTTACATTCTCACCAACAGTGTATGAGGGTTCCGTTTTCTCCACATCCTTATCAACACTTGTTATTGCCTATCTTTTAGATAAAGCCATTTGAACTGGGGTGAGATGATATCTGATTGTAGTTTTGACTTGCATTTCTCTGATGATCATTGATGCTGAGCACTTTTTCATTAACCTGTCTGCCGTTTGTCTGTCTTCTTTGCTCAAGAAGCCTTTGCCCAGTCCAGTGTCATAGAGAGTTTCTCCAACATTTTCTTTTTGTAGTTTAATAGTTTGAGGTCTTTAATACATTTCGAGTTGATATTTTATGTGAGAAAAGATAGGAGTCTAGTTTCATTCTTCTGCATATGGATATCCAGTTTTTTCAGCACCATTTATTGAAGAGACTGTCCTTTCCCTAGTGTATGTTATTGGCACCTTTGTTGAAAATGAGTTCACTGTGGATGTATGGATTTACTTCTGAGTTCTCTACTCTGTTCCACTGGTCTATGTATCTTTTTTTATGCCAGTACCATGCCGTTTTGGTTACTGTAGCTCTGTAGTATAATTTGAAGTCTAGTAATGTGATTCCTCCAGTTTTGTTCCTTTTGCTTGAGACAGCTTTGATTATTTTGGATCTTTGTGATTTTTTATAAATGTTAGGATTTCTTTTTTTTTTTTTCCTATGAAGAATGTCATTGATATTTGTTAGGGACTGAACTGAATCTATAGATTGTTTTGGTATGGACATTTTAACAATATTGATTCTTCCCATCCATTAACTTGAAATATCTTTAAACATTTTTGTGTCCTCTGTAATGTCATTCATCAATGTTTTATAGTTTTCATTGTAGAGATCTTCCATTTCTTTGTTTAATTTTGAGGTATTTAATTTTATTTGTAGCTATTGTAAATGAGATTACTTTCTTTTTCAGATTGTTTGCTGTTAACATAAAGAAATGCTACTGATTTTTGTGTGTTGATTTTATATCCTGAAAGTTTACTGAATTTTCAGTTCTGATAGATTTTTGGTGAAGTCTTTAGGGTTTTCCAGATATAAGATCATATCATCTGCAAGCAAGGATAATTTGACTTCTTCCTTTGCAGTTTGGGTGCCCTTTATTTCTTTCTCTTTTCTGGTTGCTTTAGCTAGGACTTCCATTACTATGCTGAATAACAGTAGTGACAGTGGGTATCCTGGTTGTGTTCCAGACCTTAGAAGAAAGGCTTTTAGTTTTTCCCCATTCAGTATGATATTAGCTGTGAGTCTGTCATATATGGCTTTTATTATGCTGAGATATGTTCCTTCTGTACCCAGTTTTTTGAGTTTTTGTTTTTGTTTTTGTTTTTTTTTTTGTGTGATGGAGTCTTGCTCTGTCACCAGGCTGGAGTGCAATGGCGCAATCTCGGCTCACTGCAACCTTCGCCTTCTAGGTTCAAACGATTCTTCCGCCTCAGCCTCCTGAGTAGCTGGGACTACAGGCATGTGCCACCATGCCTGGCTAATTTTTTTGTGTTTTTAGTAGAGACAAGGTTTCACTGTGTTGGCCAGGATGGTCTCAATCTCTTGACCTCGTGATCTGCCTGCCTTGGCCTCCCAAAGTGCTGGGATTACAGGCGTAAGCCACCGTACCCGGCCTCAAGGGTTTTTATCATGAATGGATCTTGAATTTTATCAGGTGCTTTTTCAGGTCAATTGAAATGATCATATGAAAATTAAATTAAAATTTTCATCCTTCATTCTGTTGATATGATGTATCACATTGATTGATTTGCATATGTTGAACCATGCTTGCATCTGTGGGATAAATCTCACTTGTTCATGATGAATCATCCTTTCGGTGTGTTGTTGAATTTTATTTGCTAGTATTTTGTTGAGGATTTTTGCATTAATATTCGTCAGTGATACTGGCCTGTAGGGTTTTTTTTTTTTTTTTTTTTTAATATATGTCTTTGTTTGTCTGATTTTTGTGGCAGGGTAATATTGGCCCTGTGTAATGAGTTTTGAAGTATTCGCTCCTCCTCCTCTGTTTTTCAGAATAGTTTGAGAAGGATTGGTATTAATTTTTCTTTAAATGTTTGGTAGAATTCAACAGTGAAGCCATCAGGTCTTGCGTTTTCTTTGTAGGAAGATTTTTTATTACAGCTTCAATCTTGTTATTGGTCTGTTATACTTGTTATTGGTCTGTTCAGGTTTTGAATTTCTTCATAGTTCAATCTTGGTAGGTTGTATGTTTCTATCAATTTCTTCTTCATTTTCCAATTTTTTGATATATAGTTTCTCTTAGCGTCCACTAATGGTCTTTTGCATTTCTGCAGTATCAGTTGTAGTGTCTCTTTTTTCATCTCTGATTTTATTTACTTGGGTCTTCTCTTTTCTTAGCCTGGCTAAAGATTTGTTAATTTTGTTTAACTTTTCAGAAAACCATATTTTTGTTTCACTGATCTTTTGTATTATTTTCTTCATTTCAATTTCATTTATTTCTGCTCTGACCTTTATTATTTCTTCTACTAATTTTGGGTTTGGTTTGTTATTGCTTTTCTAGTTCTTTAAGATACATTGTTAGGTGGTTTATTTGAAGTTTTTCTTTTTTTGATGTAAGCACTGCTTTTGTTGTTTCCCATAGGTTTTGATATGCTGTGTTTCCATTATCATTTGTTTCAACACATTTAAAATTTTTTTATAACCCACTGGTCATTCAGCACTTTTTTTCCTTTTTCTTAACGCTAGAACCTGGATCAGCATGTTTTTAAATTTTCATGTATTTGAGTAGTTTCCAAAATTATTCTTGTTATTGATGTCTAGTTTTATTCCATTGTGGTCAGAGAAGATACTTGATATTATTTCAGTTTTTTTTTGAGTGTTTTTTTTTTTTTTTTTTTTTTTTTTTTTTTTTTTTTTTTTTTTTTTTTTTTTTTTTTTTTTTTTTTTTTTTTTTTTTTTTTTACAGTCTCCGTAGAGACTGTCAAAAATTGCCAGTGCTGACTGTATTGCAAGTCGTCACGGTGGGGTATTGGGAAAAGTTTTCAATTAGCAATAATCGTGCCTTGGATAAACCTCATTGGCTATGGTACTGCCTCTGCACAAAGCTTTTTTTTTTTTGAGTGTTTTAAGGCTTGTTTTGTGACCTAACATGTGTCTGTCTTTGAGAATGATCCATATGCTAAGGAAAAGAATGTGTATTCTACAGCCACTGGATGATATATTCTGTGAATATTTATTAGGGCTATTTTGATCTATAGTACAGATTAAGTCAGATGTTTCTTTGTTGTTTTTCTGTCGAGGAGATCTGTCAAATGCTGAAAGTGGGGTGTTGAAATCTCCAGCTGTTGACCAGGCACGGTGGCTCATGCCTGTAATACTAGCACTTTGGGAGATCAAGGCAGGTAGATCACTTGAGGCCAGGAATGTGAGACCAGCCTGGCCAACATGGCGAAACCCTGGCAAAACCCTGTCTCTACTGAAAATACAAAAATTAGCCAGGCGTGGTGGTGCACACCTATAATCCCAGCTACTGACGAGGCAGAGGTGGGAGGGTCGCTTGAACCCAGGAGGCAGAGGCTGCAGGGAGCCAAAATTATGCTACTGCACTCCAGCCTGGGTGGCAGAGCAAGACTCCATCTCAAAAAACAGACAAACAAACAAAAAACAAAAGGAAGAAAGCTCCAGCTGTTATTGTATTGGGGTCTATCATTCTCTCTTTAGCTCTAATAATATTTGCTTTATATATCTGGGCACTCCAGTGTTGGGTGCATATATATTTGAGATTGTTATACCTTCCTGCTGAATTGACCCCTTTATCATTATATGGTGACCTTCTTTTTCTCTTCTTATAGTTTTTGCTTTGAAATCTATTTTATCTGATATTAGTATAGGTACTTCTCCCCTTTTTTTGGTTTCCATTGGCTCAGACTATCTTTTTCTATCCCTTTCTTTTCAGTTGATGTGTGTCTTAATAGGTGAAGTATGTTTCTTATAGGCAGCAGGTCATTGGGTCTTGTTTTTTCATCCATTCAGCCACTCTGTGTCTTTTTATTGGAAAGTTTAGTCCAGTTACATTCAATGTTATCATTGATAAGTAAGGACTTATTCCTGCCATTTTGTTACTTGTTTTCTGGTTGTTTTTTGGTCTTCTCTTCTTTCTATCTTCTTCTTTTAGTAAAGGTGATTTTCTCTGGTAATATGATATGATTATTGCTTTTTATTTTTTATGTATTTGTTGTGTGTTTTTTGATTTGAGGTTACAATCAGTATTGCAAATGCTATCCTGTAATCCATTATTTGAAGGTGATAACAGCTTACTACTGTTTTCATAAATGAATACATAAGCAAAAAGAAAACTAATAAAAACTCTACACCTTAACTTCATCCCCTAACTTTTAAAGTTTTTGTTGTTTCTATTCATATCTTACAATATTGTCTATGTCTTAAAAAGTTGTTGTAGTCATTATTTCTAATTGGTTCATCTTTTAATCTTTCTTTTTAAAGAAAAATTATACACCAGAGTTCCATGAAGTGTTAGAATATTTTTGTGTACTTACTCTTGTCAGTGAGTTTTGTACCTTCAGATGATTTTTTTATTGCTCATTATTGTTCTTTTCTTTCTTTCCTTTTTTTTTTTGAGAAGAGTCTCACTCTGTTGCCAGGTGCCAGGCTGGAGTGCAGTGGTGCGATCTCAGCTCACTGCAACCTCTGCCTCCTGGGTTCAAGCAATTCTCCTGCCTCAGCCTCCGAAGTAGCTGGGACTACAGGTGCGTGCCACCATGCCCAGCTAATTTTTTTGTATTTTAGTACAGATGGGGTTTCACCATGTTGGCCAGGATGGTCTCGATCTCTTGACCTTGTGATCTGCCCACCTCGGCCTCCCAAAGTGCTAGGATTACAGGCATGAGCCACCGCACCCAAACTGTTCTTTTCTTTCTAATTGAAGTACTCCCTTTAGCATTTTTTGTAGGACAAATCTGGTGTTGATGAAGTCCTTCAGATTTTGTTTGTCTGAAAAAGTCTTTATTTCTCTTTTATGTTTGAAGGATATTTTCACCAGATATAGTATTCTGTGGTAAAAGTATTTTTTTCTTCAACACTAAACATATTATGCCACTGTGAGGTTTCCACTGGAAAATCTGCTGCCAAATGTGTTGGAGCTCCATTTTATGTTACTTTTTTCTTTTTTTTCTTTCTTTTTTTTTTTTTTTTTGGCTGCTTTTAGGATCCTTTCTTTATCCTTGACTTTATGAGTTTGATTATTAAATGCCTTGAGGTAGTTTTCTTTTAGTTAAATCTGCTTGGTGTTCTATAACCTTCTTGTACTTGGATGTTATCTTTGTCTATGTTTTGGAAGTTGTCTGTTATGATTTCTTTGATTAAATTTTCTATCCATATGTCTTTCTTTGCCTCCTCTTTAAAGCCAGTTACTCTTAGGTTTGCCCTTTTGAAGTTGTTTTCTAGATCTTGTAGGAATGCGTCATTCTTTTTTATTCTTTTTTCTCTTGTCTCCTATGTGTATTTTCAAATAACTTGTTTTCAGGCTAATTCTTTGTTCTGCTTGATCAATTTTGCTATTAAGAGACTCATATGTGTTCTTTAGTATGTCAGTTTCATTTTCAGCTCCAGATTTTCTGTTTGATTCTTTTTAATCATTTCAGTCTCTTTGTTAATTATCTGATACAATTCTGAGTTCCTTCTCTATTATCTTGAATTTCTCTGAGTTTCCTCAAAACAACTATTTTGAATTTTCTATCAGAAAGGTCACAAATCTCTGTTTTTTCAGGATTGGTCCTTAGTGCCTTATTTAGTTTGTTCGATGAGGTCATGTTTTCCCAGATGATGTTGATGCTTGTAGATGTTCATTGGTGTCTGGACATTGAAGAGTTAGGTATTTATTGTAGTGTTTGTGGTCTAGACTTATTTGTATCTGCCCTTTTTGGGAAGGCTTTCCAGGTATTTGAAAGGATTTGGGTGTTGTAATCCAAGTCATATCTGCATTAGGCATTGCCCCAAGCCCAGTAACACTGTGGTTCTTGCAAACTTGTAGAGGTCCCACCTTGGTGGTCTTGGATAAGATCTGAAAGAATTCTCTGGATTACCAGGCAGACTCTTGTTCTCTTCCCTTACTTTCTCCCAAACAGTCAGTCTCTCTCTCTCTCTCTCTCTCTCTCTCTCTCTCTCTCTCTCTGTGGCCATTATGATCTCGGCTCACTGCAACCTCTGCCTCCTGGACTCTGCCTCAGCTTCTTGACTAGCTGGGATTACAGGCTCCTGCCACCATGCACGGCTAAGTTTTGTATTTTATGTTATTGTTTTTAGTGGAGACCAGGTTTCACTATGTTGGCCAGGCTGATCTTGAACTCCTGACCTCAAGTGATCCACCCACCTCAGCCTTGCAAAATGCTGGGATTACAGGTATGAGCCACCGCACCCAGCCTTTTTACTCTATTGTTGATAATGATGTTTTGTGTATTATTGATATTTGCCCCTAACTTTTTTATTTTTGGCCTTAACTTTTTAATTTAATTTCTTGTTTTCCAGGGTTGTTGCTTTTTTGCCCTTTCCCCAACTTCTTGAGTTGAATACTTTGCTTATTAGTGTTAACCTTTTTTGTTTTGAGGTGGTTTTAAAGCTACATGTAGCCCTCTAAAGACTTTAGCTCTATTCTAGAGATTTTTATGTTCAGTGTTTTTATTATTCAGTTTTAAATATTTCCTTTATGATTTCTTCTATAATTAGGTTATTAAGGCTATTTAATTTCTGTATTTTGCTATTTTTTTGTTAAGTTTAATTTTATTATAGTGAGAATATAGGATGCCTGTATATTTACTTCTTTATAGTTTATGAATACTTCCATTATAGTGTATTATATTGTCTATATTTGTAAATAGTCTACATATGCTTTGAAAGAAAGGTATGTGTGTGTGTGTGTGTGTGTGTGTGTGTGTGTGTGTGTGTATCCACAAACTTGATTTATAATTATATTGTTCTCCCCTTCATAATAAACTGTTTATTATTGTATGTACTTTATCTGTCAGTTTCTGAGAGGGATATTTAAAAATCTCTGTAAATTTTGATTTATTTGTATTTCCTACATTTTGATTTATTTATATTTCCTACAGTCTTGTCAATTGTAGGTTGATATATTTTGAAGTTGTGTTGTTATATACATATGGTATGCTAGAATATATCCAGATATATTTTTGTATACATGCATATCTGTATATATTTACTTGTAAATATTTGTACACATATTAATCACCAGTATTTCGTGAACATTTACAGTGTGCTAGGCCCTGTCTAAGCACTTTGTAATTAATTCTCATTACATTAATTAGTTAATCCTCAGAACATACCTAGTATAGTGCCTATTTTGGGAATATAAGTAGTATCTATTTCAGTATTCCAGTCATTTTTATTCCCAAGATGCAGAAAAGTTATGCGGTTGGTAAGTATACTTTAGGATCATTCTATTTGATCTGGAATGGAGCTAAGCATTGGTATTTTGAAAGAGCTCTTTAGAGATTCAAGGATTCTACTACATAATCAGAATTGCTGCTGTAGAACCAGCCCTAGGTTTGTCCTCCTAACCATTATATTCATGGTTATCTAACCCTTAGTTTAATAATTCAATCAAGAATCATCGCTGGATACTAAAACGCATTGAGATAAAGATTTTGGAGGACTAAGATACTCACATGGGTGCGAAGTATCATGCCACAGTTGACTTGTTAATTACACTGGGCAGAATGTCCTTTTATAGTGGACATATTTGGTAGTCACCAGTTTAACCAACTGATCAATCTCAGCGTCATTAAGTGGGGTAGTCTGACATTTTGTACCTTCTGATGGGATACATTATTGTGTATCATTATCTGTGAAGCATTCATGCTGAAAACATTTCACCCGAATCAAAGGTCTAGCCCTAACTTCCAGTCTACTGAAAATACAGGGGATATTGGAATAAGTTAATGATACCAGAGGAGAAATAATAAGATTAAATTCAATGCCATGCAAAACAAGGGGAGCTGTTCTAGAGGAAAAAAGAGCAAGAGAGACATAGCTAAAAATATTGTGTGAAGCTTGGTTAGAACCTGGATTGGGGAAAAAATAACGGTAGCAACAGTTGGGGAGATTAAAATTTAGAGTGTATATTATGTGACATTTTGGAATTACCATTATTTTTATTAGGTGTGATAATGATATTGCAGATATATAGGAGGATATCCTTATTTTTAGGAGATACTGGCTAATATGGTTGGGGTGAAGTATCCTGATCTCTTTAACTTACTTTCAGTGGTTCAGAAAAAAGAAGTAACTATGTGTGGTCATGTGTGTGTGCAAACACACATGCATATAGAAATCAAGAGAGAATGGGGGCAAATGTAACAATATGTGAATTGGTGAATCAGTAGGTGTTCATAATATCCCTCTTTCAGCTTTTTAGTAAATTTAAAAATCTGTAAAATAAAACATTGGATGAAAAAATACGCCATGCATTACTGAAAAATAAAAATTGCAATGTTCTACAGTTTGGTGTGGATTTCAAGAGCTGGCATTGCTCATCCCATCTTTGATTCCAAAGTTATTCTAAAGCATAAAATAATTATTGCTTATTGTTCAATACAAATATAGTGAGGACTGTTGTTTTCAGCTGGGTGTTTTTTCTAAAAATCATTTGTATTTAGTCAGTCACAATTTTATTTCCCATTAAAAATTCCAATGTATCACACAAGGTGTCGGTAAAAAAAAAATCTTGAATAAAGATTTTTAACAGTGGATAAGGAGAAATTCTTGGGAAAATTAATGAAGCCTTCAAGTAATTTTGTAAACATGGTTGTTTTTATGAACCTCCTGCAAAAGTCAAACAGAATGAGACCACATCATGCAGTCATATGATTTGTCAAAAATTATGCAGAACCCCTCTTATTCTAATCTTTGTTCTTG
>PVKV010009547.1:18265-35350 GCA_004027835.1 Alouatta palliata
TCAAGCAATTCTCCTGCCTCAGCCTCCCAAGTAGCTGGGACTACAGGCACGTGCCACCATGCCCAGCTAATTTTTGTATTTTTAGTAGAGACGGGGTTTCACCATGTTGACCAGGATGGTCTTGATCTCTTGACCTCGTGATCCACCCGCCTCGGCCTCCCAAAGTGCTGGGATTACAGGCGTGAGCCACCACGCCCGGTTAATCTTTGTTCTAGGTAGTATATTCTTGCGTTAATAACTTAACATTTGTTATATATAAAGTATTTTTTCCATTATAATCTAGAAAATTTGATCCCCACTGCAAAATGAATTTATTTTATGAGACTTTTTCCCAGTGTGAATTATCCTCCGATATCTTTTTTTTTTTTTTTTTTTTTGAGATGGAGTCTCCCTCTGTTACCCAGGCTGAAGTGCAGTGGCGCAATCATGGCTCACTGCAACCTCTGCCTCCTGGGTTTGAGCGGTTCTCCTGCCTCACCCTCCTGAGTAGATGGGACTACAGGTGCACACCACCATGCCTGGCTAATTTTTATGTATTTTTAGTAGA
This sequence comes from Alouatta palliata, assembly GCA_004027835.1. NCBI lineage: Eukaryota > Metazoa > Chordata > Mammalia > Primates > Atelidae > Alouatta > Alouatta palliata. The sequence continues at coordinate 18,813 of PVKV010009547.1, forward strand.
GACAGGGTTTCATCATGTTGGCCAGGCTGGTCTTGAACTCTTGAACTCAGGTGATCCACCCGCCTCGGCCTCCCAAAGTGCTGGCATTACAGGCATGAGTCACCATGCCCTGCCTGTCCTCTGATATCTTATTCTTTCTGTCTTTTTGACTTGGCATTGAGTAGGCATTCAGTTATTGGTAGCCTGGGACAGTGGAAAAAGCAGTGGGCTGCAAGTAAGTGAGCAAGGTTCGAGCCCCCCCCCCTGCTTCTGAAATTAGAATTGGGCAAAATATCATGGAAGTTCTTTCTAGCTTAAAAACCTCTATGAGTAAATATATTTTTCAATATTGGTAAGGGTTTAATCAGGGAGGCTGTCATGAGTCATGAATGGCTTGGGGTTCTTCCATGGTACCTGCTCTGTCTGTTAAAACCATTGCAGCCTGTACCACTTGCCTCTGCCATTTGTTTATTCATTAACTCAGCATTTATGGAATGATTAGGATGCTTCTGATGCTCTGCTGGGTCCTAGGTCATACAAAGGTGAACCAGCCAATCTTCCTCCCTTGTGTTAGGCACCTTTCATAGCCCTCTGTCCCCAGTGACGGAGGAGCTCCTTAAGAGGTACCTCCCTGCAGATGTCTGTTACTCCTCTTTCCCTTTTTCTTGTCCCCACAGCTGATTCCAGAGCTTCTTTGTTTAGTTATAGGAAGATTAATACTGACTACAATAATTTATATGAATTGCATGTCATTCATGTCTTATTATCTCTACAGTGATCCCTGCAATATTGCCTGTGTATCAGATAATTTCTGGTGTGCAGCTTCATGAAAGCCTTACTTCCTTCTTGTCTTTTCTGCATTGCTCACAGAGTACAGCAGCTCCAGGATCTGTGTCTTTACCACCACCTGACTGTCCTCTTGTCCTGTACCTTAGAGCATGTGAAGCACAGTCACAGAGCGCTGGGTCAGCCCACCACAGTCTGCACGTTCATCTCTTCACCATGGTTGCTCTCTCCTTTAGCAAGGGTGATTGGAGATTCAGAACCACTACGTAGCGTAAAAGATATGGCTTCAGCCTGTCTAGAGGTTTTCTGTGGTTCATCTTTAATGTGGACATGAACATATTTGTGAATTTGAGTTCTTTCCAACTTCTATTTTATAATATGTAAAGCTTTTTAACTTTAAGCAGTCTCCCTTCCTTTATTATCAGTATTCACTGAGAACATTCTTAATGTAGATTCAAATAGCTTATCAGTGTAAACTCTAAGGAAGCAGTTTAAACCAGTGATTCTCAGATTTTTTGGTTTCAAGATACCTTTGTACTCTTACAAGTTGTTGAAGACCCCAAAGTGCTTTTGCATATGTAGATTATATCCACTGATATTTCTGTTTTTAAATGAAAACTAAGAAAATTTAAAAATATTATTGCAAAATAAATGTATATCTAGTTGTGTTTCTATGTACAGTCATCCTTTGGTATCTGTGAAGGATTGATTCTAAGACCCATTGAGAATATCAAAATCCAGCGATGTCCAAGTCCCTTATATAAAATGGTATAATATTTGTATATTATATATACACAAATATTTGTATAATATTTGTATATAGCCTATGCATATCATCTTATGTACTTTAAATCATCTCTAGATTACTTATAATACCTAATACAGTATAAATACTATGTAAATAGTTATGTTACTCAGTGAATGACAAAGACCAAAAAAAAAAAGCCTCTACATGTTCAGTACAGGCCCAACCTTTTTTCCCCCCAAATATTCTTGATGCATGGTTGGTTGAATCCATGGATGTAGAATCTAGGGATATGGAAGGCTGACTGTACATTTAAGGAAAACTTCAGATTTCAGAATAGTGATTTATCAGGTATTAATGAGGCTAATGCACTTACAGCAGGTGTAACCACAGTCAAAATACTAAGAACTGAGTTAACCTGTAAAATGCACCTTAAATCTAGTATCTTAGAACATTCTAGAAAACACTGGACTATATAACACACATTCTCTAAGTCATGAGAGCAGGGTCAGTAAAGGTTTTCTGTAAAAGGGTCAGATAATAAATATTTCCAACTTTGTGAGCTGTAAGGTCTCTAGAACGACTAAATTCTATTGCAGTGTAAAAGCAGTTATAGAGAATATGGAAGTGAATGGACGTGGCTGGATTTGGCCTGTTGCTCAGGTTAGTTCACTGACCCCTACTTTACTCCTGTAGAGAATGACAGTGTAAAAGATAAGCAACATCTTCTCATGAGAGAGTTTTGACCTTGTAGGCCCTGTGACCAGGGTCTCAGACTACTTTTGGAGAACCACTGAAGATGATAGTTGATGCTGAACAGGACTTCAGCGAATATTTTAATTTTTTACTATTAGGAATTTCAGTGCTTCTTCAGTTCCTTAGCTTCAATTAGTTATTGGATTGTTTTTTTTCCCCCTCTGGAAGTTCTTTCTAGCTAAAAACTTCAGTAATGGTAATAATGGTTTTTTCTGTGGAGTTGTAATTTAATAATTTAGGCTAAAATCTATTGCCTTCTTTTGTTCAATTGTGGATTTTTTGAGTAGGGAGCTGCTTGTGCCCTATTTTGCTATTTATTGTCTGATGCATGAACATAGTATTTATCAATCCTGTTTACATTGTGAATTATGAGTCTTAGGTCCTCTTAATATGTTTTGTAATTTATAGATAACATTAATCCTGCACATTGCTTATTAGGAAAAACTTGAATGTTTTGTGTTTTTTGGTATTAATTTGAAAGAAAAATTTTTTTCTAACATTTTCCCACAGGTTATTGTTGATATAGAAGAAAGTTGGTGGGGTTATTGTGTATTTCTTTTTTTCCTGAAGTTTTGTTTTAAAGATTAAATTTATTTCAGAAATCTTGATGTAAATCAATCAGACGTGAATAAAGCTTTTATAATGAACTTCTCAAATAAATCTTTTTTAATATCTATTTCCTAGGTTGACATAGCATTATTATGATATTGTTTTTAATTTCTATTAAAATGATCTCTTTTGAAGTTAAATATTACTAGCAAATCTTAATTTCTTATTATTGTGCTAATGCAAGATAGAAATATGATAGTTTAAAATTATTTTTACATTTCCTATGGATTATTTTTACCGTAAAACAATGTTTGGTATTATGTTCTCTGTTTGGTATTATGTTCTTATGCTCACACTCTAAAAGTAATCTTTAGTTCCCAATTGAACTTTGTATTCCAAGATTTTTGTATCTTAATGATATTTACAGAATATCATTACAGAACATCAAGGTCTTCCTCATCACTGAAATATGCGCTTTTCTTTATTTTTGGACATCTAGAATCATCTGATGTTGAGCGACTCCTGCAACTGGGTTTCCACTGTTTTTTGTTCTTCTTTGGTTTTGGCTTGCTGGATTGCTATGGCCCAAATGAGAGTGTCAAGAGCAGCATCTCCCTGCCCATCTCCCCCATATTCTTCCTTAGTTTCTTCTTTTGGTTCAGGCATTTTCTGTTTTATTTTATTTTTTTTTCTTTCTTGCTTCCTTGGAGGTTCATGTTCTCCAAATATATTTTTAGGATAGGCATAACTTGAGTGTTCACTTTTCCCACATTCATAACACTTAGATTTATCAAAGTAGTTTTACCTTCAGATGAACTCAGCTGTCTTTTATTGTCAATAGCAATGCCTACTTTTATCACTCTCCAAGTCACTGTTTGTCATTTATTGCCCTGGTACAATTTTTGCAGAGTATTTATCCAAAAATAAAGTAAATGCAACCCTTTTATTCTTCTTGGCATCTTTATCTTTCATTAGTAACCGTTATAACTTTGCCATGCTTGGAAAATATACCGTGCTCCTACTTGGAGCTCATCTACCACTCACTGCTTTATTCAGGGTGGACCTGAGATACCAGAGGAACATCAGCCCTCAGCTAAGCTAGGCCTCCACCTTGACTCTTCTCTCCTCTTGCAGCATTCTTGGTATTACAGGTACTGGGAGGGAAGGGTCAAGTGCAGAGACAGGAAGGTAGTAGCAGCCGTGCCTCTTCCCAGTTCTGTTACTTTTTGTGTGTGTATTTCTTAACTAGATACCTTAATGAATGAATGCTCTTATTATTTCTAATAATTTTGTAGTTGGTTGTTTTGATTTTCTAGGCGTAAAATAATTCTGCCTCTTCCTTTCTAATTTTGTACCTTTTATTTATTACCTTATTTCATTGGCCATTACTTTAAGAACTGTATTGCATAATAGTGGTGATTGCCTTGTTCTAGACTTTAATGGGAATGTTTCCAATATTAAACCCTCAAGCACAATACTGGTTATTGGCTTGAGACCAAGTTAACCAAATGTCAGATGTCCTCTTTTATATTAAAAGTTTCTGTTGGGAATAATAGATATTGAAATCTCTTCAAGTACCTTTTGAGCCTCATTCAAGGTGCTATTTTTTTCCCTTTGGCTTGTTAACACGATGACATATAATATTGAGTAATTCTCATCTGACCATGACCCTCATTTAGTCATGGTATGTGGCATGCATTAACATGTAACTCAGTTCTGTTTGCTAATAATTTATCTATGATTTTTGGATTTACAATAAAAAGTGACATTGGTGTGCAGTTTCTTTTTGTTGAATTTGCCTTTGTAACTTTGTAGGAAGAATTGAAGAACTTTTCTCATTGTCATGAAATACTTACAATAGCATTGAGAGTTCACATACTCTCAATGATTGAAGCAATTAAAGAACTCATACTTGAAACATGGGCTAGAGCTTTCTTTAGTTGGCAGCTTTCTCAATCTCTGATGATTATTGATTTCTATAAATTTTCTCCAAAGTTATTAATTTTGATGATTATATTTTCCAGGATTATCATATACTTTAAGCACATATTGTAATGCATTAGAATAGATGTATAGAATAATGTACAAAGTATTTTCAGTTGTTTAGTTGCCTCTGTATCTGTGATTATAACCCCTATCAGGCCCCCCGCCCCCACCTTTTTTAACACTAGCTATGACTTATCTGTTTAAGTTTTAATGGAAATAGATTTCTGCCATTTTTATTTATTGTAACTAATTTCTACTGTTTTTATTATCAAAGACTTTCCTTTAGATGTGATAAATCTGAGAAGATCATATTTAATTAGAAATACAGATTGAAGTTCATGATAGAGGTTTGAACTGGAAATGTAGTTTAATGAGTCATTAGTGTCAAATTAGTTCCTTGAGTAACTCCTGAATTCTAAGAGTTCTTTTAAGAGACTGTCAGAGGACAAGGACCTACCAGTTCTCTTCTCTTGCCACCTGGATTTCCCTTCTTGAACGCAATAGGTATTTATCAAACTGTTCCCTGCCCTGGAGTCTCCATAACACACATAAACTTTTGTAGGTTAAATTTGTTTTTAATTGTGGTAAAAAAATTGGCCATTTTAACAGTTGTTAAGTGTTTAATTCAATGGCATTAATTACATTTTCTGTGTTTTTCACTTAGCACAATACATATATATATATATTTGAGACAGAGTCTCACTGTGTTGCACACGCTGGAGTGTAGTGGTGCAATCTTGGCTCACTGCAACCACCACCTCCCAGTTTCAAGCCATTCTCCTGCCTCAGCCTCCCGAGTAGCTGAGATTACAGGCACCTGCCACCACGCCCGGCTATGTTTTGTATTTTTACGAGTAGAGATGGGGTTTCTCTGTGTTAGCCAGGATGATCTCCATCTCCTGACCTCGTGATCCTCCCGCCTCAGCCTCTCCAAGTGCTGGAATTACAGGTGTGAGCCACCACGCCTGGCTTAGCACAGTGTTTTCAAGGTACATGTGTGTTGTAGTATGTATCAGAATATCCTATTTTATGGCCAAATAATAAGTATATTGTATATACTTAATTTTGTGGTTTTTTTTTGTTTGCTTGTTTTTTGTTTTTGAGACAAAGACTCAGAGGGTCTGGCTCTGTTGCTCAGGCTGCAGTGCGGTGATGTGATCTCGGCTTACTGCAACCTCTGTCTCCTGGACTCAGGCCATGCTTCTACCCCAGCCTCATGGAGTAGCTGGGACTACAGGTGGCACCACCAAACTTAGCTAATTTTTGTATTTTTTATAGAAATGGGGTTTCACCATGTTGCCCAGGTTGGTCTCAAACTCCTGAGATCAAGTGTTCTGTCCACTTTGGCCCCCCAAAGTGCTGGGATTACAGATGCGAGCCACCATGCCCACCGATACATTTTGTTTATCCATCCAAGTTGATGAACACTTGAATTATTTCTACCTATGGCTGTTGAATAGTGAATAATTCTGAAATGAATATTGGTGTACAAGTATCTGTTTTGAGTCCCTGTTTTCAATTCTTCTTATACCTAGGTCATATAGGAGTAGAATTGCTGGGTCGTAGGGTTAGTCTGTGTTTAGCTTTTTGAGGATTGTGAGGTTTCTTGAAAAGGGATTTTTGTTGGTTATTAAATACATGGTTATTAGAGGGGGTTAATAGAAACTAAAAATTTTGATGTATTATAGGACATCTTGAAATAATAATAATTACATCTGTTCTTTATTCAAATATAACTGGAGTTGCCCAGTTCTTTTTCAGGCTTTTCCTTTTCAGTTCTTTCTCTTTCCATTTTTTAAAATTCTGGAGTCATTCCTACTTACTTGCCTAGTTTCTCTTTGACACATCAATAGACCTAGGCATCTTGGGTTTCAGAACATTTTTCTAGCATTACAAATAACTTATGTTATAGAATATAGTCTGTCCCACTCTGTGTCTTCCAGCTAGCAAGAAGCATCAGACTTGCTAGCACTTTTAGCCCAAAATTATTGGGGTAGAAACTTAAGTAAAAGGAAATAATGTCTCACAAATGTTGTTCACCCTGTTATCTGGAAATAGGGATTCCCAGGCCTCTAGCATGTCAGTCACTATGTGTGCCTGTCCCTCTCCTCTGTTGGAGGTGAGTGAAGACTTGAAGGCCCCCGTGCCTATCACCCCTATGGCTCTTCTGGCACCTTTTCCAATATGGTGTTCCTGACCGTCTTGCTTGCTCTGCACCCTTAGCTTTATACTAGGCTCCCTGGGCTTTTTTGTAATTCATTTTCTTTGGGTTTACTGGTAATGAAAAGGGAAGAACAACTTCTCTGAGTAATGGTATCATTTTCTCCTTACTTCCTTTTCTGTGCTCTCTAGATTCTAACCAATTTTGGAATCTTTCTTCCCAGTCTATCTGCTTTTCCCCCTCTCTGGTACTTTCTGGGTCAGTCCAGTCCATGCTAGTGAGAAGTGTTGACTCAAGAGCCATATCTATTTACAATTACATTACATTGCCATAGAAATAATAAAATTCTGGCCCTGGATGGGTCCTACAAGATCATGTACTCTTGTTGACATGTGATACTCTACCCCTAATGGCTCTTAGTGTGGCACTTTGTGTTATTTACAAATACTGTTTTATAATACTGAATGAAAATGGTAAATTTTATAGGGATGGAGGAAGATTTACCAAGCAAATGGAAAACAGAAAAAAGCAGGCGTTATAATCCTAATTTCTGACAAAACAGACTTTATACCACCAAAGATCAAAACAAGACAAAGAGGAGCATTACATAATGGGAGAGCGTTCAATTCAACAAGAGGAGTTAACTCTCCTAAGTATACATGCACCCAATATGGAAGCACCCAGATTTATACGCAAGCTGTTAGACACCTTCAAAGAGACCTAGATTCCCACACAATAATAGTGGGAGAGTTTAATACTCCACTGACAATATTAGATCATTGAGACTGAAAATTAACAAAGATATTCAGGACTTGAAATCAGCTCTGGATCAAGTGGACCTGATAGATATCTACCCAAAACAACAGAATATACGTTCTTCTTCTTGCTGCACAGCACTTACTCTAAAATTGATCATGTAATCGGAAGTAAAACACTCCTCAGCAGATGCAAAAGAACTGAAATCATAACAAATGGTCTGTTGGACCACAGTGCATTCCAATTAGAACTCAAGATTAAGAAATTAACTCAAAATTATGCAACCACATGGAAATTAAACAACCTGTTCCTGAATGACTTTTGGGTAAATAATGAAATTAAGGCAGAAATCAGGAAGTTCTTTGAAACTGCTGAGAACAACAACACAATGTACCAGTATCTCTGGCATACAGATAAAGCAGTGTTAAGAGGGAAATTTATAGCAATAAATGCCCACATCAAAAGCTAGAAAGATCTCAGGTTAATATCCTGTCATCACAACTAAAAGAACTGGAGAACTAAGAGCAAACAAACCCCAAAGCTAGCAGAAGACAAGAAATAACCAAGATCAGAGCTGAACTGAAGGAGATAGAGACATGAAAAACCCTTTAAAAAGTAAACAAGTTCAGGAGCTGACTTTTTGAAAAAATTAATAGGATAGACCACCAGCTAGGCTAATAGAAGTAGAGAAGATTCAGGTAATCACAATCAGAAATGATAAGGGGTAGGCTGAGTGCAGTGGCTCACACCTGTAATCCCAGCACTTTGGGAGGCTGAGACAGGTAGATTACTTGACATCAGGAGTTTGAGACCAGCCTGGCCAGCGTGGTGAAACCCCCTCTCTACTAAAAATACAAAAATTAGTTGAGTGTGGTGGTCAATGCCTATAATTACAGCTACTCAGGAGGCTGAAGCAGGAGAATCACTTGAATCCAGGAGGTGGAGGATGCAGTGAGCGGAGATCACACCACTGCACTCCAGCCTGGGCAGGCAACAGAGTGAGACTCCATCTCATCATAAAAAAAAAAAAAAAAAAGAAAGGAAAAGAGAGATATTACCAGTGACCCCACAGAAAAGCAAACAACCATCAGAGAATACTATAAACACCTCCATACATATAAGCTACAAAATCTAGAAGAAATGGATAAATTCCTGGACACATACACCCTCCCAAGACTGAACCAGGAAGACATTGACTCCCTGAATAGACTAATAATGAGTTCTGAAATTGAGGCAGTAATAAATAGCCTACCAACTGAAGGAAGCCCAGGACCAGATGGATTCACAGCTGAATTCTACCAGAAGTACAAAGAAGAGCTGGTACCTTTCCTACTGAAACTATTTCAAAAAATTGAAAAAGAGGACTCCTCCCTAACTTTTTCTATGAGTCCAGCATTATCCTGTTACCAAAACCTGGCAGAGTTAAGTAAATAAAAGACAACTTCAGGCCAATATCCTGAGGAACATCAGCGTAAAAATTCCCAACAAAATATTAGCAAATTGAATTGAGCAGCTCATCAAAAAGCTTATTCACCATGATGAAGTAGGCTTCATCCCTGGGCTGCAAGGCTGGTTCAACATACGCAAATCAATAAATGTGATTCATCACATAAACAGAACTAAAGACAAAAACCACATGATTATCTCAGATGCAGAGAAGACCTTCAATGAAGTTCAGCATCTCTTCATGTTAAAAACTCTCCATAAACTAGTCATTGAAGGACTCTACCTCAACATAGTAAGAGCTATTTATGACAGACTCACAGCTCATATCATAGAGAATGGGCAAAAGCTGGAAGCATTCTCCTTGAAAACCGGCATAAGGCAGGTTGCCCTCTCACCACTCCTAGGCAACATAGTATTGGAAGTTCTGCCCAGGGTAATCAGGCAAGAGAAAGAAATAAAGGTATATAAATAGGAAGAGAGGAAGTCAAAAACTATCTTTGTTTGCATTGCAGATTATATGATGTAGAAAACCACATTATCTCAGCCTGAAGCTTCTTAGGCTAATAAGCAACTTCAGCAAAGTCTCAGGATACAAAATCAATATGCAGAAATCGCTAGCATTCCTATACACCAACAATAGGCAAGCTGAGAGCCAAATCACAAATGCACTCACTTTCACAATTGCCACAAGAAGAATAAAATACCTAGGAATACAGCTAACAAGGGAAGTAAAGGACCTATTCAAGGATAGCTATAAACTACTGCTCAGAGAAATCAGAGATGACACAAACAAATGGAAAAACATTCCATGCTCCTATTCATGAATAGGAAGAATCAATATTGTGAAAATGCCCCAAACAATTTTTAAATTCAATGCTATTCTCATTAAACTACTATTGTCATTCTTCACATAATTAGAAAAACTATTTTAAAATTCATATGGAACCACAAAAGAGCCTGAATAGCCAAGGCAATCCCAAGCAAAAAGAACAAAGCTGGAGGCATCACACTACCCAACTTCATACTACAGGGGCCGGGCGTGGTGGCTCACGCCTGTAATCCCTACACTTTGGGAGGCCGAGGCAGATGGATCACTTGAGGTTAGGATTTTGAGACCAGCCTGGCCAACATGGCAAAACCCCCTCTCTATTAAAAATACAAAAGTTAGCTGGGTGTAGTGGTGTGTGCCTATACTGTAATCCCAGCTACTCAGGAGGCTGAGGCAGGAGAATTGTTTGAACCTGGGAAGTAGAGGTTTCAGTAAACCAAGATCGCACCACTGCACTCCAGCCTGGGTGACAGAGTGAGAATCAGTCTCTAAAAAAAAAAAAAAAGTTAAAAATAAACTATACTACAGGGTTACAGTAACCAAAACATTATGGTATTGGTATTGGTATTGGTACAAAACACAGACCAACGGAACAGAATAGAGAACCCAGAAATAAGACTGTACACCTACAACCATGTGATCTTTGGCAAACCTGACAAAAATAAGCAATGGGGAAAGGAGTCCCTATTTAATAAATGGTTCTGGGAAAACTGGCTAGCGATATGCAGAAAACTGAAATTGGGCCTCTTCCTTACACCATATACAAAAATCAACTCAAGATGGATGAAAGACTTAAATGTAAAACCCTAAACTATAAAAACTCTAGAAGAAATCCTAGGCATACCATTCAGGACATAGGCACCTTGATTTCATGATGAAGACACCAAAAGCAATTACAGCAAAAGCAAAAATTGACAAATGGTCTCTAATTAAACTAAAGAGCTTCTGCACAGCAAAAGAAACTGTTAACAGAGTAAACAGACAACCTACAGAATGGGAGAAATTTTTGCAAATTATCCATCTGACAAAAGTCTAATATTTAGCATCTATTAGGAACTTAAACAAATTTACAAGAAAACACAACCCCATAAGAAAAGAGGGAAAAGGACATGAACAGACCCTTCTCAAAAGAAGACATGCATGTGGCCAACATTTGTAAAAAAAAGTTAGAGAAATGCAAATCAGCACCACAATAAGATACCATTTCACACCAGTCAGAATGACTATTCTTAAAAAATCAAAAAACAGATGCTGGCAGAGCTGTAGAGAAAAAAGGAACACTTTTACACTGTTGATGGGAGTGTAAATTAGTTCAACCATTGTGGAAGACAGTGTGGTGATTCCTCAGAGGCCTAGAGCCAGAAATACCATTTGACCCAGCAATCCCATTTCTTGGTATATACCCAAAGGAATATAAATCATTCTGTTATTAAGACACATGCCCGTGTATGTTCATTGTAGCACTATTCACAATACCAAGATGTGGAATCAACCTAAATGCCCATCAGTGATAGTCTGGATAAAGAACATGTGGTACATATACACATTTTCTATGAATAATTTGTGGCCATGGAAAGGAACAAGATCATGTTCTTTGCAGGGATATGGATGGAGCTGGAGGCCATTATCCTTTATTTAGCAAACTAATGCGGGAACAGAAAACCAAATACTGCATGTTCTCACTTACAAGTGGGAGCTAAATGATGAGAATACATGGACACAGAGGGGAGAATGACACACACTGGGGCCTGTCAGAGGTTGGGGTGTACAAGGAGGGACAGGGTCAGGAAGAATAGCTAGTGGATACTGGACCTAACACCTGGGTGATGGGATCATCTGTGTAGCAGACTACCATGGCACATGTTTACCTATGTAGCAAATCTCTACATCCTCCACATGTACCCTTAAACTTAAAATAAAAGTTGGAAATTTAAAAAAATAAAAGAAAGAAAATGGTAAATTTGTATTTAATAAGACTGCAAGATCAAATTACATTACTTTCTATGTAAATGGTATCAGCCCACTGTAGTAACACTGACTTTGCCTGCTGATCAGAAGCCCTAATTAACAGTTATATGTTTTTGATATTTTAAAAGGATAGGAAATTAATTATAGATGCAGTTGTTACTAAACATACTTCCAAATGTGAAGTCCTGGGCAAATTTTAAAAAATCTTACTAAAAAACTGCTGTGCTTAAAAGTTTAGAAACAGCCGATCTAGTTCATTCTTTTTGTTTTACAGATGAGGAAATTGAGGCTCAGAGAAGTTTCTTGGCTTATCCAGTGTCCCATAGGAAGTTAGTGAGTTCATTAAAGAAAAATACTCGTACCTATAGTAGTTGCAGACAATTTCTAAAATAGATCTTTTTTTTAAAAGAGCACATCATGCCACGTGAATTTCTTTTTATAATATGTTGGACATTGTTCACCTAATGTTTGCTTCCCTTTTCTCTTTCCCATACGTATACTGATTTTCATCTGGACATCTGCCTATCCCCCCGATTCCTTGTACTTTGGGCAAAGTTGATCCCAGTTGCCAAGCTGGGTCTTGGTTGTCTTATACAAGTTGCTTGGTATACTTGGTTTGCCTTATTCCAGTAGAACTTTCTGTAGCAATGGAAATGTTCTAATCTATACTGTCCAGTGCTGTAGCCACTAGCCACATGTGGCTGTTGAGCACTTGAAATAAGTCCGATGTCACTAATAAATTTAATTTTTAAATTATATTTAAATAGCTACATGTGGTTAGTGGTCACTTTATGAAATGTCATAGCTTGAAACCGTTGCCTCTTCCCATAGGCCTATGACCTAAGCAGTCTAGTCAGACTGAATCCTCCTTGGAATTCTGTGTCATAGTTTCCTGATGGATATGAACAAGGCAACATTTATCCCCTTTTGCTTATTAGCAGCTATCTTATGACTTGCTAAGTATTGTACATAGAAGAGAGAAGAACCAGAAGCAAATCTGTGCTCCTATATTAGATCTAAGACCATTAGTGAACCTTGGATTGAGTAACCCTGAATCCTTGCCTACCTTTGGACTTCCAATTACATGAGCTAATTTGTCACCTTTGATACGTAAGCCAGTTTGAATTGAATTTTCTGTCATTTCAGCCAAGAGCAACTAAGCAGATACAAAGGGACAGTTAGGCTTCATGTTTCATACAAGGCTTTTGAGACTCTGATGGGCATTGTCATGAACCAACTCTGTAATTGAGGGAGAGGGCTTTGCAGTTAAAGGTGATGTCAACGACCTGTAGTTCCACTCTACTACTTGCTTGCTAGGTGAACTTGAACAAATCACTTTTCTTCTTAGAACTCAAGGTTTTAATTTGTAAGTGAGGATTATGCTATTTTACAACTTTAAGAATAGGGGTCCAAGTGGGTTTATACTCATACCAGGCTTTATGTTACTTGCTGGGGAAAGAAAAAGGTAAGTACGAAGTAAAATCTGGATACTAGTCTTTGGGCGCACTTAGTCCTTAAGAGGAGAGACCATAACAGACTTGTGCTCTGGATCCTGCCTGCTGTAGCCCCTTCAGTGGGAATTCCCCCTACTAAACTGGTAAATACAGTCTGTTCTTGTCCCCAGGGCCTTGCTTGGACCACGAATAGACTCCTGTCCCAAGGAAAACCAACATATTGACTGGCCAGTGATCCACTAGTTATTTTCCTTCATGGCTTGAGAGCTCTGAAGCTGAGATGTCACATAGAGTCAGGGCTGGAAACAAAGTTGTTAGGGAAAAGAGGCTCTAGTAACCATAGACAGTGGCATGTAGACAAGAGGAACAGATTTGCGGGGAGAAGGAGGGGCCATTCAGAGAGGAAGGTGGACAAGGTAAAAGGAGGTGTGGTAGAAAGAAGGAGAGAAAAAATGAGGACAATGTATTTACTGGGCCTTGAAAGGTAAGTAGTGCTTGCCAGGTGAAAGAGGATGAAGAATATTCTTGGTATGAACAGGGTCGCAGAATTGGTAGGTGGAGTAATACCTGTAGTGGGATTAGCACAAGATGCACAGTGGGGAGTCTAGAAAGGAGGCTAGGAAAAAAATAGGCTGTGGTGAGGTTTTGCAGAATTACCTATGGCTGCTTAGAGCTCTGGATTGTGAAGAGCCATCCAAGGTTGTTAAAGAAAGGAGACTGGTCATTAGAAAGGGGAGAAATTGGGGCATGGAAGGGAACCATTAAGACTAGAGATGCTGGAGAGAAAAATTATGCTTCGAAAGAAAAATAGTATACCTGTTCTTAGCTGTTATTGAGGTTTTTTTTTTAATAGTTTGGACTATATCCGAAATTCTTGTGGGCTATAAGTCTCCAAACCAAAGCTTTCAAATCTTTACTTTTAAAACTGGGTAATGCACACCTCATTCTAGTACTCCGTATTTACCTTATAGTATGCTGTTTCCTTATATGGTACTGAAACTATAGATGACAGTACTAACACCTTTGCCATGCAAGTCTTTGAACCCCAGCCAGGCCTGCATGAATATGCTCAAACAATTGCAAAATGGTTCCATTCCTTTTACCTTGGGATCTACACCTACCCCCAGTGCCCCTGACAGCAGGAAGAAGTTAGAATGGTCTTTGCCCTTTTTCCATCTTCATTAGCTAACACTTTTAAGATTAAGATGTTATAAAATCCAAAGGGAGGAATTGAAATCACCATTGCAGAATTGTAACTGAGACAGTGAAAGAGAGCCGACCTAACCAATTCCATCTTGCTTCTAACCTCCAAGCTATCCTTATTCATCCCTGGGAGTAGGTTTTGGGAGGGGCTTAGTTTACAGTTTAAAACAAAGACGATAACAGCCCTTTTCCAAAACAAACCTGCTTCTTGCCTGAAGACTAGATTGCCTTTGTAGGACTGACAAGTTAGGCACAAGATTAGAAATTATGGTTTACGAGTCATGCAGCTGGAGCATTCTGACCCTCCCTAAACTGCTGATAAGATTAGTGCTTGAGATATTTTGTAGACACTGCACATGATGGATCAGCTGGCACCACACAGATTGATAAACTGGCTTATCTGATCTTGTGGCCCCCACCTAGGAACTGACTCAGGGCAAGAGGACAGCTTTGTTTCCCTATGGTTTCATCACCGACCCAACCGGTCAGCACTCTTGACTCACTGGCCCCTTACCCACCAAATTATCCTTAAAATATCTGATCCCTGAATGCTCAGGGAGACTGATTTGAGTAATAATAAAACATCAATCCCTCCCATCCCCCTGCCCAAAAGACTAGAGATGCTAGAAGACCTGACTAAGAGCAATAACAGCTGGAATAAAGAGGAAAGATGAACAATACATTTCAGAACTAGAACTGACATTGTTCCGTGGCAGGTCTGGTATGGTACTTAGGCGGAGAAGGATTAATGAATGAGAATAACTTGGTTTCTAATTTAGCAACTGTGTGATGCTGATGTTCTTAAGTAAAAAAAAAAAAAAAAAAGGCGAGAAGGATTATGAATTTAGGTTCTGATTATATATTGATTTGAATTTCACAGGGGACATTCAGGTTATGACATCCAGTGGGCAATTGGAAATAAAAGTATAGACCCATAGGAAGGGTGGTGAGAGTTACACATCTGAATAGTGTCAGTTGAAGCTATAGGAAATCAATGAGATTGTCAAGTAGGTGGACTATGATCGAATTACCTGAAGTAATCATTATCCTATAATACTAGAGCACAATCTGGAAGATACAGGAAACTCAGACATGGGGGTGGGTGTTTGAGAAGTAAATCTGATAAAGATTTTGAGAGCCTTGAACAAGACCTAGAAGAAAAGTATCTGGAAGTGTCTTAGTTTATTTTCTGTTGGTTATAACTGAATACCTGAAACTGGGTAATTTCTTATGAAAAGGAATTTATTTCTTACAGTTATGGAGTATAAGAAGTCCAAGGTCAAGGGGCTGCATCTAGTGAGGACCTCTTGCCAGTGGGGACTCTCTACAGAGTCCCTAGGCAGCGTGGGGCATCACATGCAGAGGGAGCTGAGTGTGTTAGCTCAGGTCTCTCTTCCTCTTATAAAGCCAGCAGATCCACTCCCATAATAACCCATTAATCCATGAATGGATTAATGCATTCATGAGGGCAGGCACCTCTAAAGTCTCTACTTCTCAATACTGCCACATTGGGGATTAAGTTTCACCATGTGTTTTGGAAGGGGACAAATATTCAAACCATAGCAGGAAGTCAGAAGAAAGGAAGATTTCTTTCTTTCTTTCTTTCTTTCTTTCTTTTTTTTTAATAAAAAGACGGGATTTCACCACGTTGGTCAGGCTGCTCTTGAACTCCCAACCTCAGGTGATCTGCCCGCCTTGGCCTCCAAAGTGCTTGGATTACAGGCATGATCCACCACGCCTGGCTGGGATGATTACTTTCAAGGAACAAAGGAATACCTCTGTTTCCCTTAGCAGGTATCAGGTGATTGAATATTATTTTTATTAAAAAACAAAAAAACACTTAATTTCAACAATTATTTAGATTCAGTCTGTTAGCCCATTTTGCATTTAATCTTTATATCGTAAGAATGTATTGAAAGA
>PVKV010009547.1:35450-74914 GCA_004027835.1 Alouatta palliata
CGAGACCATCCTGGTCAACATGGTGAAACCCCGTCTCTACTAAAAATACAAAAATTAGCTGGGCATGGTGGCACGTGCCTGTAGTCCCAGCTACTCGGTAGGCTGAGGCAGGAGAATTGCTTGAACCCAGGAGGCGGAGGTTGCGGTGAGCCGAGATGGCGCCATTGCACTCCAGCCTGGGTAACAAGAGCGAAACTCCATCTCAAAAAAAAAAAGAATGTATTGAAAGATAAAAGTTCAGTTTGATATTTACTGAAGTACATTATACTCAGGAACCTGAGAATCAACTCCACGTGGGATGGTTTATGTCTTCATTCTCACTTCTCTCTTCCTGAGATTCTAAGGCTGTTTGTCTGTGAATGATATGGTTTGGCTCTGTGTCCCCACACAAATCTTATCTGGAATTGTAATCACCATGTGTGGAGGGAGGGAGGTGACTGGATCTTAGGGTTTATTTCCCTCAAGCTGTTCTTGTGACAGTGAGTGAGTTTTCACAAGATCTGATGATTCTATAAGTGGAAGTTCCTCCATCACTCTTCTCTCTCCTGCCACCTTGTGAAGAAGGTGCCTACTTCTTTGTCTTTCACTATGATTGTAAGTTTCCTGAGGCCTCCCCAGCCATACAAAACTGTGAGTCAATTAAACCTCTTTCCTTTATAAATTACCCCATGTCAGGGAAGTTCTTTACAGCAGTGTGTAAATGACCAATACAAGGCTGGCGGAGTGGCTCACATGCAGGATTACATATCCCAGCACTTTGGGAGGCCGAGGTGGGCAGATGACTTGAGGTCAGGAATTTGAGACCAGCCTGGCCAACATGACAAAACCTTGGCTCTACTAAAAATACAAAAATTAGCCTGGTATGGTGTCGGGCACCTGTAATCCCAGCTACTCAGGAGGCTGAGGCACATGAATCACTTGAACCCTGGAGGCAGAAGTTGCAGTGAGCTGAGATTGTGCCATTGCACTCCAACCTGGCCAATAGTGTGAGACTTGGTCTCATAAAAAAAAAAAAATCTGGACGAATTCAGTGAAATTAAGCTTCATGTCTTCAGAGTCCAGGAAGGGAAGGCTCGAGCCAATCAAGTAGCTCTTCCCTTTTCATTCCTCTGGTTGGGATATGCCAGGTTTATGCAGTTGAGTAATGAAGCCTTTTGGGTAACTCAGTGTTTTACCTGCTTCTTTAAGCTTCTATGTATTTTTTCCTTTGTTAGAGACTCTTTCGTGGTCACTATTTGGAATTATCCATGCTTGCAAGTTCATCCTACTGTCATTGATTCCTCTTTGGATTACTTTAAATAATTCCCATTCTCCTTAGAGAATTTTCAACTAGGTTTTTCAAGTCATGCAGTAACATGCCAAGGGAAATCTTTGCCTGACTAATAGACTTGGAGTAATGATGGTTATAACCTGTTGAGATTTTCAAAAAGCTGTTGAAGAGTTTAGCTCTTGGCTAAAAACTGGGTCGTGTGGCTTTGAATGGGGAGAGGGAACTAACAGCTGCCCTACTCCAGCTATAGAATGTCCACCATTAAGGACAGATCTTATTTAACATTTTACAATTGAAAACCGTCCCTGGTTTTCAGATAATGCTAAAACAGCAACAACAACCCACCCAATTCAAAACATTAAAAAATGAATGTGCCACCCCTGTGCCTGTAAGTGGAACCAGCCTTCCACCCTTCATACATTTTCTGTAGTCCCTTGAACAAAAAAAGCTCAGCTGCACTGTGAAGTCCCACATCTCTGCTCCGCAGCTAGCTGACTCCCATGTGGCCGGTCCCCTTGGCTCTGACGCTCATTTCAACCCTGTTTCAGAGCCCCTTTGGTACCTGCTACTGCACCCATGACTCTGCAGTTCACCCAGGCTTCATTGCACTTTCCCTTCCAGGTATGAATATGCTCTGTGCCTCACTTGGTGCAGTGGGGCCAGGATCCAAACCTGTCTGGCCAGCTCTGTTCACTTCTCCCTCAGGGAAAGGGGTTCCAGAAAAATATGGCAGCACTCTTACTAGGAAAGTACTAAACAAGAGTTTTCACCAGTCATTCTTACCTCTTAGTGCTTCCTTTTCCTTATTTGTGTGAAACTTTCATTATTTGTATGAAACCTTGTCTTAGTTACTTCACAGGTTGTTGCATAAATCAAATGATTCTTGCATAGATCAAATGAGGTCATGGAAGGTAAAGCACCTTAAAAAGAGTAAAGCATAGCATTTCATTATGGGCATTTTCCAAACCATTTTTGAAGCCTATTACCTCTCGAACTAACAAGAGTCAAATGAATCTTCCTGTAGAGGTTCTCAGACCACATGGTGTCAGTGATGAGCTTTAATTACTCTCTGGCAGGTCCCTTGCCCACCAGGGGCCTCTTCCCTGCCTCTCCAACCTTTGCTCTTGCACCTGCCCATTCAGACCTCATGGCCAGCCAAACCAGGCGCCGTATTATTGTTCCCAAGCACTCCCTTTCCTCTTCTGCCCTTTCGGGTCTGTGCTTTATCTTTTCTGACATGAATGCCACCTAGTTTCCCATCTTCTGTGAAAAGGCCTGCCATTCTTCAGATGTCAACTGTCATTTTAGATATGTATTAGATATTTATTACTGTGTAACAAATAGCCACAAACTTAGTGGCTACAAACAACACATTTATTATTTCACAGTTTCTGTAGGTCAAGAATCTGGATAGGGTCCTTCTGGGTCCTCTGCTTCAGGGTTTCTCACAAGGCTGTAGTCAAGGTGTCGTTTATCTGAAGGTGGACTAGGAAAAGATCTGCTTCCAGGCTTCTGTGATTATTGTCCAGATTCAGTTCTTTGTGGGCCCTTGGACTGAGGACCTCAGCTGCTTGCTGCCCTCAGCTGCTCGCTCCATGGGCCTCTCTATGTCAGTGCATGCTTTATCAGATCCAGAGAGTCAGCTGGCAAGATGGAAGCCACAGTCTTAATGGAAGCTAATCATGGAAGTGACAGGCCATCATTTTTGCAATATTCTGTTGGTTGGAAGCCAGTCCCAGGTCCTGCCCACACTCAAGTGGGGGTGATTATACAGGGCACAAAGACCAGAAGGGTGGGAGATTATTGAGGATCATAGTAGAGTCTGCTTGTCACAGATGGTTCTCTTATCAGCCTTTACTTACTTTTTTCCAACCAAATGTGTGATCTTCTCCTTTTGTGAGTCTTCTTTATAACAACATATTTTTTCCAGTTTACAATTCTTGATTGGTGTTTTTATAGTTGACTTAAAAAACTTTTCCCATGTAACCGTTTTTGCTCGTCTTTAATCATCCACTTGCAACCCACAACAGTCTTGTATTTAGCAATACAAGAAGAAGGTGCTCCTTCCTTCCATCCTTTGAAACTAAAGAAGGACCAAACCAGTCACTGTCTTGTTTAATTCCTGAGTATTTTCCTCCACAGCAGCCATATAGCATCCATTATAAAACCTTCAGATTTGCCAATTTGGAATCAAAAGCGGTGACTCATTCATGTCTATATAACCTGGCTGGAGTGGTCCATGTTAGCCTGGTTTGCACTTAGAGCTGAAGATTGTTACCTTATAAAAGAGAAGCAATTTTCCATCAAAGATGCTTCAGACATTAGCTGTTTCTGACTGGTACACTGTTGTGTTTCCTAGGGGCCTTCGTGGATCTCAGAAATGATGCTGTTTATAAAATTGACTTTATTCTCCTTTAAACCTATCTAGTTTCTTTTCCCTTATAATGTTCACTTGGTAGTTCTACTATTTTCAGGTCACAGAAAATGATTTGAAAAAGAGGACAGGCTCTTGGGGAAGTAGCATTTTAATTATTTCCCTTTTGCCCAAGCAGTGGGCTGGATGCCATTATTTCTGCTGGAGATATTCAAGAGTGAAATATTGAATGTGCTTTAAGAGGCTTGGAACATAAGAGAGATATGATACATATTTGATATATGTGGGCTTGCAGACCCAACTTGACTCATCTAGTCTAACTTCCCATGTTTTGAGGCTGGTCTCTACTTAACTCTCTCAGATGGCTTAACAGCTTTTTCATTATTTGCAGTTTTAATGGATAGCTAGCTAGTCCTTAGAAGACAGTTAAAGAAACGCTCATTTGACTTTAGTAAACACCGTATTTCTAGTGTTGATTTGATCACATTACAGAAAGAGATGAAGCTTGGCCTCTTTAAGAAAAACTCAGATGGAAATGAACTTAAACTTGGAGAAATCATTCATCTGTTGAGTAAGATGCAGAATTAGTAAGTTAAAGCCAGCTAGAGATGGAAGCACGTAAATGTATACCTACATTTTGGGTCTTTGGGGAGCCATGAGACTAAAAGCCAATTAAAACTTTAGTAGAGAGAAATTTAAAAGTGATTTCTCCTGGGCAAGAGAAAGATTTGGAGCAGAGAGTGCTCAGGGAAAAGCAGGAGAGTGTTGAAGATGTAATTAATACAGTTAATAGCTGGGAATGGGAATCACTGCAAAGCCCCATTTGAGAAGACCCTGCAAGGGACTCCAGTTTGGGCCCGAAAGCCACAGTATCTAAGGCTCAGGTCCAACTCAGGAATCTGAAGTCACTGCATGGCCAGCTTAAAGAGGAAGGTGACCAAATTCTGCCTTCCTAATTTCTTACCAATCTATAAATTAGAACAATGAAGGAAAATTGGGTAGTGAAAGGATGTTTTTCGCCTTTCACTGCTTAGGTATCAGCTTCCTTTTTATTCCTTTATTCATCTTACTGCTCTAATATGTTAAGGCTTTCTTTTCCCCAGTCTCTGCTCAGTTTATCTACTCTCAAATGATGTTATCATAGAATTAATATACCCCACCTCTACCCTAAGGTGTAGAACCATATCCCTGGCTTGGGCAGAGGACCTTATTATGCTTATGTCACATCGTCACCCCAGATTTAAAATGTGTTCAAAATAGAATTGATTGACTCTTGCAGTGTCTGTCACTCAGGCATATCTTGTAGGTATCATGTTTTGTTTTCCATTTTCACTGCCATCAATGCTGTTTGGATTCTGAAGGTAACGTGGCAGCATGTAAAGAGGATGGGGTGCTGACATCCCTGAGATTCACGTTTGAATCCTGCCCCAGCCACTTCTGAGCTGGTCACCACGGGCACGCATGTTATTTGATATGTGTGTGCCTTTAGAGATAAGTTTACTTATCTCTAAAACCAGCATGATAATTCCTGCCTACCACATGGGACTGTTGGAGAATATTAAATGTGGTATGTATGTAAACAACCTAACACAGTGCCAAGTGCAGGGATGGCTCAATGATGAGCTACTAATGGTTAGTTTGAATGCATTGAGCACAATGCCTAGCATGTTCAAGGCCGTTGTTTTGGGATGTCATTCACTTTCAAACCTCCCCTGGCATTGTGGAACACAGAGCTCTGCACTTAGTGGGTCTTCTCTACCTTCCCTAGCACTTTCAGCAGATGTGTTTGGCTTTGATGTTTCAGAGGAAACAAAAGCTGACCCCTTTGTGATCCCCTGCAGCTTTCAGCCACCAGATTTACAAATGGCTTATGTCTAATCTCCCTCCCTCCTACATTTATTTCCATACGATGAAGTTGGTGTTTCTCTGTCCTTCTGCCTGAGTTAACCCTTCCCCTGGGTTCTGGATCACATTGCTTCCTGTCCAGGGACCCCTCCCTTTCCTAATTGTGCCCACTTCAACCATGCTTTCTTTACTGGTTCCTTCCCATCAGCAATTAACCATGTCCAGGCCTCCCTTATCTTAAAAAAATAAAATGTTAAAAGCCATGTCATGATTTCTGTCCTCCCCCTACAGCTTCCACCCTGTATTGTTCCAATCCTTCACAGCCAGACTTCCTGAGCTTCTTCCACACCCTCATCCCCACAGTCTACCTCCCACTCAGTTTCCCAGGCACAGCATTCTGACTTCACTTTTCCTTCATTCAAATTAGTCTCACTAGGGCCACCTGTGACCTTGTCACTAAGGTCACACTGCTGACTACATTTTCCCTATTGAAATGCTTTCTTTCTTTGTCTTTTCTGATTCCATATTAGCCTGATTGTTCTCCTACCTCTGACCACACCTCAGTTTCCTTTGCAGATATTTCTACTTTTGCTTTTCTTAAATGTTGGTGTTCTCCGCTATTCTGTCCTAGGTTCTCTTCCCCACTAATTCTGAACAGTCCCCCACGGAGCCAGTCTACTCATTCATTTGCTCTCTGTACGCAGGTGACTCCCTCATTTCTGTTTCCAGCCCAGACTTTTCTTTGAAATGCCAGATCTAATATCTGACACCTTAGACTAAAAACTGACTGAATTGATATCCTCTCTTGGTTGCACTGAGATACTCTTCCTGTGGTGGCTCCTCATCAATCTCTAGTGGTGGCTTGCACACTTTAGTGTGCACTGGAATCACCTGGAAGGCTCCTGAAACTACGAGTACTGGGGTACAGACTTCCGAGAGTCTGTAGATCATGGATGGGGCCATTTATTTTTTGTTTCGAAGAGCTCACAGGTCATGCCTGTGCAGCTGGTAAGGAAGCTCTGTTACAAGGAAATCAGGCAGTCTTACCCACACCCTACTGTACCTCATATACCTCCCCACTTCCCCATTAGCATCTAAATATTATAATTTTGCCAGTTTTGCCTTCTAAACACCCCTCTAGCCACGACCCTCCATTCTCTTGGCCACTAGTCTGATTTATTGCAGTAACCTATTAACTGGCCTCCTGCCTCCAGTCTCACTTTTCCTAAATCTGTTCCCTGTTCAGAAACCTGTCTAAGCTTCTCAATGCTTTAATCATGTCAGCCTTTTGCCGCCATTCTCCTATAGTCCCCCAATGCCTTTGTGGTAATCCAAACTGTGTAATGTTTACCTGGCCTCTGCCTATCTACGTAGTACCTTCTCTTGTTCCTCCTTGCTCTGCACAGCATGTATCAAGCACACAGAAAAATATCAGCAATTTATATATAAAACAATTACTGAATACTTACTGTGTTTTAGTCCCTATGACACTTTAACAGACATTAATTTCATGTAATCTTCCCATTAACTCCTTAGGATAAATTACATTTTACAGACAAGGAGATGTGACCTGTTTCATAATGCTGCCATTGTTCTGTATGCTAGTCCTGTTTAGTCAGTTGTGTCCGGAGTAGCAAGGTTGGATTCACTCAAAACTCACTACAGGCAAGGGGCGGTGGCTCATGCCTGTAATCCTAGCACTTTGGGAAGCCGAGGCAGCTGGATCACCTGAACTCAGAAGTTCAAGACCAGCCTGACCAACATGGTAAAACCCCATCTCTACTAAAAATACAAAAAGTAGCCGGGTGTGGTGGTGGGTGCCTGTAATCCCAGCTGCTCAGGAGGCTGAAGCAGAAGTATCACTTAAACCCAGGAGGTGGAGGGGGCAATGATCTGAGATTGTGCCATTGCACTCCAGCCTGGGCGACAGAGCAAGACTCCATCTCAAAAACAAAAACAAAAATAGACAAACAAAAAGAAACTTACTCCAAGAGACAACAACAACAAAAACATTAATAGTATCTAACAATTTCTAAAAAACGTACTTGTGCTAGGGCACTACATGTAAATATAACTCATATGAACTATTTCTGGTACGCAAAGGAGGAAATTCAGAGACAGTAACTTGTTCAATGCTACGTAGCTCAAGCTCATAGGATCTAGGTTTGCATTTAGATCTTCTGACTCCAAAGCTTGTGCTATCTGTCATGCCTGTGGTTGGAAGCAGTGAAATTAGATATCTAAGGAGAGCTGTTTATTGTTAGGCAGCTTTTAAAATTTAAAACCCATCACTGTCTATAACTGAATTATAAAAATTTCCACAACCTTCCTACCCTAATAGGAACCTACCCACGTGCATCCATCTTTCTTCCAGATCCCATCGTACCTTGGTGGGAAGAGCTTGGACTTGGAGTCAGACTGGGTTCTGATGCGCCTCTACTAACCATCTCCTTGGATGAACCCTGGGATAAGTTACTTCACTTTTTTGAATTGCTGGTTGCTTTTCTTTAAAACTCAGGATATTAGCAAGCAATGGGTTTCTGAAAGAAAAAACAAACACCTCAGGATAATTATACTTTGCTCATAGGGTTGCTGAGACGAATGTGAGTACCCACTTCTCTCCATCCTTGTGCCTTAATGAGATAATACCTTATCCGACAGTGCCTTAATGGAACACTGGGTACTACTGTAATGGTTTTCTTACCATCTCTCTGCTTGTGTTTACTGTGAAGATCAGCACTGTCCCTGCCCCCCCAACCCCTGCCATTCTTACCCTATCACTACTCCCCTCCTATGCCCTACACTGCTACCTGAAAAAGATTTCTAAGATACAAATCCTAGGGACTTTCCATTAATAGTTATAGTGGGCTGTTATTCAGATATACCCTCCCACTGAAACAACTAAAAATATTTGGATTAAAAATAAAATCTCAAAGCATCAAAGAACTGATGGATATTACCAGGTTAAAACTGGAATTGATAAGACGTTGTAGATTTGATCAGCAGTTGTTGGGGACAGAAATAATGTCCAGACTCCTTACAAGAAACTGGAACCCCAAAGGGCTACACCATCAGGGTAGACCTGAAATATAGCAGCTCTCACATGGAAATGCAGCCCAGGTTCAAGCTGACTGGGTCAATCAGAGAATCTAAAGTCTTGAATTGGTTTAAGGACTGGTAGTGCCTCTGGGTTTCTGGCAAAATCAAGTGGAAATTTTTTCAAAAGAAAGGTTTCTTCAGCATAGGCCTCAGATTATTCCGTGACTAGCACATAAATCTAACGAAGCATCCAAGGAAATCATACTTCAAAGACAAGAACCATGAGAAACCACAAACAACAGAAGCAGCCCTTCAAAAACATTATCAGGTACTAGAATCATCACAGTCTAAAAAATGTCTATTTCCTCTGTTTAAAGAAAAGATAACTTTGAAGATAACTCTGAATTGTGACATAGCAAATTGGAAAAGAAGCCAAAAATACCTTCGAGAAATAAACATTAAATTAATAAAATTAAAAACTTAGTGGATGAGGAAAAGTATATGTTTGAGTAAACATTTTGAAGAGAAAAACTCATTGGATAGATTTAATAGCAGATTGGATAAAGCAGAAGAGAAAGTTAACAAACTGAAAGACAGTAAGAAAAAAAATTATCCAGTGTATTACATGGAGAGAAAACTAGAAAATGCAGACGAAAGGGCAAGAGACATAGAGAATAGAGTGAGAAGGTTTAAGTAAGTTGAATTACAGTTCTAGAAGGAAAGGAGACAGAAAATGGGCAAAGGTGAAATTTGAAGACAATGGCTGAGATTTTCCATAGCAGGCGAGATAGCATTAAGCAGATCAGTGACTGCAAGTAGAATTTTTTTTATATCCGAATTTAGATACAGTAGGAGGCAACTACTGAAAACCAAAGGCAAAGAGAAATCTTAAAAGCAGCTGGAGGAGTAAAAGGTTGTCTTCAAAGGAGCACTAGACTGACCAGGATAACCTCTTTTCATTAAATATAATTTAACCATTTCTCATTAAATATAATTCCAGTCATGTTATTCTCAGAATTTTCAATGGTTTTCCATCCCTAATATGTAAAATAGATACTCTTCAGAATGTCATATGAAGCCTTTCATGGTCTGGTCCCTACAACTCGTTTAGACACACAAGGCCTTCCTCCTACTCAGTTTACTCTTGCTTGTGTTGTGTACCTTTGCACGCTCTCTTCTCCCTTTCTAGAATGCTCCCTAGTCCCACCCCACTGGCCATTTCCTACTCAGCTTTTCCATTCTCAACTCAGGGGTTAGCTGCTCTGTCAAACTGTGGGGCTCCCATCTCATTACCCATAGGCACACTGCTTGCCAGCAGTCACCAACATCATGTGCTTTCATTTGCATCTTTGCCTCCCTTCCAACATATGGGCTTTCTGAGGACAGGGCTTGGTACTCCATCAATATTCAGGATGCTCGCTAGGTTGACTCCAGCATTTCAGGAAGTCCCATGTCATTTAAATAATAACTTGATACAGGTTTTCATGGTACTTTTTTTTTTTTTTTTAAAGGTGGGGTTTCACCATGATGGCCAGGCTGGTCTTGAACTCCTGACCTCAGGTGATCCACCCACCTCAGCCTCCCAAAGTGCTAGGATTACAGGCGTGAGCCACCGCGCCCGGCCATGGTACTTTTTATAGTGTGCCAATTCTAGTGTGGAGAACAGGTAACCACCATCAGCACCAGTGTCCTGCATGCTGTCATTGACTGGCTCCCCCTCTTCACTACCCCTGTTTCTTCAGTGAAGCTGGAATAACAATACCCACCTTACCCATATATGCTGTGAAAATTCTTAACCATTAGACCACCAGAGATCCACTGCTGTGAAAATTCTTTAGCATCATACATTTTCATTAGCTTTATATCAGAGTGAAACTTGCTTAGGCCTGGGGATTCTGTGAAGAAAGGAGCTTATTAGTGCTCCTAAAGACTGTCCCTCCCAAGCCTTTGCCTTGACAGGAGCTGGAAGTAGGGTCCTAGAATGATAATAAGCACTCGTTATGCTCAGGAGGTTGCAGAAATTATTCACAGTATACGTTACCTTGACCCTGTGAGGACTTGTGTTTTCATTTCTACATTTCGCTGGAGAGAGGGGCCCATAAAATAAATTTTCCTAGTTGGTGATGAGAGGTCCAGACGGGACATATTTTCATTTATAAATTCATATTGCAGTTTTCGTTGACTTCTCTTTGGAAATTGTAAATTTCTGCCCTTTATTTAGAGATTGAACAAACTTGGATTTGTCAGCTTTGGACTTCAATCATTGCCACTGTCTTAATTTGGGTTCTGATTGTGTCTTACCTAGATTCTAATCTCAGCTTTCTAAGGTTTCTGCTACCATTTGTCTCTTCATTCTGGAGTGCTACCAAATTCATAGCCTTAAAATATGTGTGTGATACATAACTCTAAAGAGAAAAATTGCCCTGGCTTTTATAATGCTTTATAGGATGGTGTCCTAGCTTGTTAGTGTCATTGTCTGGGCCTGTATGTTACAAAGTATATTCTGCAGAGAACAGCATTAAATCCTAAAATATCAATGACTCAAACAAGAAAGAAGTTAATTTCTATCTTACATAGAGGAAGATCAAAGACCAGCAGGCCAGGGCTTGTAGGATAGCTCCACAGTCTTCAGCTCATTCTGTTGTGCTGCTCTGCAGAGTAGTAAACACCCTTGACCTGTGGGCTCTAGAACCAAGATGAGTGCTCACGGTCCAGCTATCAAATCCACATTTCAGCCAGCAGGATTGAGAAGAGGGAGATGGCTGGGCCTCTGCTGTGTAAGGATACTCCTGGAAGTCATTAACAGCGCACTTTCCCCTGCATCTTGTTGCCTAAAATGTAGACATGCAGGGATGTGGCTGAAGGAGGTGGCCTTTTAACGAGGCGGTTGCATGCCCAGCTAAAAATTGGAGTTCTTATTAGCAGGAAAGAAGAGACTGGATAATTGGGCAGTAACTAGTCCCTGCCACAAGGCCATTCTACCAGCCTTATTTCTAGTCCCTCCCCACCCAGCACTGTATCCCCAACCTATTAGTAGTTCCAGTAAATCTTTTACTGGGCCTTTACCATGACAAGCCAACTCACAGATCTAGGCCTTTCACAAGTTCTGGCCTTTGTCTGGAATGGCCTTTAACTTCCTTATTTGTCTTTGAAACATCTATATCTATATATCCTTTAAGCCCCAAGTCACTTCCTCAGTGAATTTTCTTCATTAACAGTGACAGACCATTACACCTTACTTGTGCATATAGCAGTGTGGTGCACTGGAAGAGTTTCATGGATTTAGTAGTTGAATGGACTTGGGTTTGCATATCCTCTCTCCAGCTTGGGCTGGAAAGTTTCCCAGTATATGAATTTTATGTAAAGCCACAGCCCAGGTCTGTCTTCTGAGTTCCTGACCTTCATTTTGAACTGCTTACTCAGTTTCTTCACTTGAAGTTCTCATAGGTGGCCTCTCCAATAGAACCACCTCCAAAAAAAATTAGTGATCTTTACCCCTTCCTCTAGTCTTGCCTGTGCCGTAAGTGATGCTACTATCAACCTAGTTGCTGGTGTCAGAAATCTGAAAATAATCCTTGACTTATTTAATAATCCTTAAGCTCTCCTAGGTAACTGTCACTAAGTCTATCAGTTCAACTCCAAAATATATCTTAGTTCTATCTCGAATGTCTGCATCACAGCTTCATCCTCTCATGTCTAGACTATTGCAGTAGCTTTTAACTGGTCTCCCTATACCTACTCTTAGCCTGCTCTTATCTTGCCCTGGGTAATGTCATGCTCTCGCACAGAAGCCTTACCTATCTTGCCGTTGTACTAGCATTCTGGCTTTTTATATTCTGTAAGGCCCACACCTGACTTGGCACCCATCTCCCTCTCATTGTCAACTCTAGCCACGCCTATTCTTGCTCACTGTGCTCCAGCTGTGCCTCATGGTTGTCTTTCTGGCCCTTGATTGTGTGAAGAACTCCCTGCCTTTGCCCTTTCCTGTGTGCCGTTACTATCCTGGGAGTCTCATTCTCCTCTTCACTCCTATATACACTGTCTTCATGTCTCAATTTAAATTCTTTCCCTGATCTCTTAACATAAATCATATGTTCTTTCCCCCATCTTTTTGGGATTGTTCTTTCCTTCTCAGCATTTATCACGGTTTATATTTTGTATTTTTGGAGCAGGGTCTCACTCTTGCCAAGGCTGGAGTGCAGTGGCACGATCCTGACTCATTGCAGCCTCTGCCACCTGGCTCAAGTGATCCTCCCACCTCAACCTCCCAAGTAGCTGGGAACACAGTTGTACACCACCACACCTGGCGAATTTTTTGACATTTTTTTGTAGAGACAGGGTTTCATCATGTTGCCCAGGCTGGACTTGAACTCCTGGGTTGAAGTGATCCTCCCACTTCAGCCTCCCAAAGTGCTGGGATTACTGGTGTGAGCCACCTGCCCAGCCTATAATTGTATATTTATTCAGTGATTCCATGATAATTTTATAATATTCCCTCATTAGTCTATATGTTTCATAAGGACTGGGATCATATTTCTTTTACTTAACACTGAATCCTCAATGCCCAGTGTTCAATAAATACACATGGAATAAATGAGTAATAAATGATCTTGTAATTAAACAATGTAGTAGGTTCTCATTAAATTGACAACTTTGCTTTTTTTTTGAGACAGGTTCTTGCTTTTTTGCCCAGGCTGTAGTGCAGTGACTCAGTCCTGGCTCACTGTAGCCTTGAATTCCCAGGCTCAGGTGATCTTCCTTCCTCAGCCTCCTGAGTAGCTGGCACTATAGGCAAGCACTGCCATGCCCAACTAAATTTTGTATTTTTAGTAAAGACAAGGTTTTGCCATGTTGCCCAGACTGGTCTTTAACTCCTAGGCTCTAGTGATCTTTCTGCCTTGGCCTCCCAAAGCACTGGGATTACAGACATGAGCCACCCCAAACCAGCTGACAACTTTACTATTCAGTGTGGCAAGACATGGTTGTTGGAAATGTATGAAGGTGATTCACCTCTACAGCCTGGCATTGTGTTTCTTTATATGCATTGACCATTACCTATGATTCTCACCTGTAAGGCAACAAACCTTGTTTTCATTTATTAAAATGTAACTTTAGCCTCATTTCTGCCAAGATATCCTTTTGAATATAGAACCTGAAAAGGTCTAATACCTGAAAATTATGACTGGACCCACTTCCATGGCTTGCCCTCTCTCTTTAGATGTAATTTGGTATAATGTTTTGAACAGTCGACTTGCTGTTGTTGGGATGGAATCTGAGGGAACAGTAATTTTAAATGGAGCCATCTTAAATGATCACTTAATGATCACTTTCCGTGATCGTCACAGAAAGCTATTTGCCCAGGATTTAGGCTGCCTTGGGAGAACCAGTCCTCTCACTGCACTGTCTTGATTGCTAGCTTTTGAGACAAAAACAGTTGTCAGATATCTAAATGGAGGATACTTATTTGTGGTAATTCCGCGCTTCGATGTTTTCCTCCGCTACCTTGTTCTGCAGAGTACGTTGGCGAGATATGTTATGGACAAACACGTCAACAACTTGTGTGGTTTCTTTCTCTCTACAGTTATAAAAAAATCTGATGATTTTGGAATCCTGAATTACGGGTTTAAGAGAAAAGATGAACCTTGCTGATGTCTTCTTTTACTGATAGACAGGGCAGTCTACAATAGAAAAGTTTGTGCTTGCATTTTCTTTTTAGAAAACAATGAGGATTCTGCATTCAGAAGGCACTTCAGTAGGTAGATTTCAGTATAAACGGAAAAGCAAAGTTGATCATTCTTAAACCCCGGTAGGTCAGATCATGTCAGTGTTTCCAGAGTACGCCCAGAATGGTAAAAGTTGGCTTTAAGCTGAGTTTTTGCTAAAAGGCAGCCAGTCCTGAAAAGGACTGATTTATTTATTTTGGCCTTGGCAACATCTAAATGATGATAAGTGCAAGTTTCTCTTAGCTTTCTGGAGAGGCTCCCATGTAAATTGGTTGTGACCCCTAGAATCCAGAATCTCTAACATAGCTGGATAGAATATTTTGTGGGAAAATCTAATGTAACAAGTAAAGATTCAAAATTTTAAATGTTTAGAAGCTCGTAATTTGCTGCTTTTTTGTTCATGAGTGTTTTTAATACTTTTGGTAGAGAGCCTGACTGCCTCTTTCCTGGGGAGATGTGGTTTCAGTTTCTTGGGTGAATGTGCATTTTATAAGTTTTTTAAGAAAGAAAATTAAACATTAAAAGACTTTAAGTACTTTACTCTTTATATAATGTCACTAAGAAAAAGCCAGGAAAATCAGGGTTGGGTTTATTTATTTATTTATTTAATAAATATAATCTGTTTTCCACCATTTTGTTGGTTATGGCTGGTACCAAAGTACTTTTAAAAGTTAACATTTATTATGATTTTGGTTTATTTCAGCAGATGTGCATAATAAATTAACCTATCTATTCTTTGTTTTGGGCTGGGGCAGCATTTAACATCTAGTTTTTTGGCATTTTGACACACAGGCGATTTAGTTTAATTCAACACTTGTATAATATTTAGTATGTGAATAATGTTAAGTAGATAAAATGTGGTCTGCTGAGGCTAAGTGTTCAGTTTGAATATAATACAGATATGTGACAGATATCTGTATTATAGATACACTAGAGGCCTGGGGTTCTTCTGTAAAGTGAGTATTTTGGGGTAGCTGGTATCCAAGCGTCTTTCTGGATCTGAAGTTTAACATCCCATGAATTGATATGCGTCTGGTTGATGCCTCCTCTTCTCTCTCTTTGTCTCTTTTTAAAATAGGAAAAGAGGACGGTGATGCAGCGGTTACAAAAGAGGAGACCACCTGCCTTTCACAAGACACAAGAGCTTTACCGGAGAAATCCCTGCAAAGATCAGCAAAGGTCATTGCCTACAGATTTTCTCCATGTGTCCAAATGACTTTCACCTGAGCTTCTTGTCGAAGATCTCCTGTGATTCAGTCAGGACTGTAGTTGGTCAGTTAACCAGAAAAGTTAGTGAGAGCAGAGAATCATAAAAAGTGAATTTAAAAAAAAACTTAAACATATAAATACGAATCCATCTGCCTTTGAATAGGGATAAAAGCCTTTTCTTTGAATGTAGGTATGTTGATTGGAGTTCTGTGTTATCTTTCTTGCTTAAACCACACTTGTAATGTAGCATCACTTCCAGTTTTGGTGGAGTGAGTGGAGTGAGAATTTAGACACTGGAGAAGCAGTATAAATGTAGACTCTCTTCAGATTTATACAGTTTTGCTCCAGTTTTTTTCATTGTTACCATGCCCATACTTAATTAAAAAATAATTTTTAATGTCTTTTTTAGTTTTTCCAAAATATTCAATTTAGTTACAGAAACAATTGTTTTTATATTCCTATTTCACTGTTTTGCACAATTCACTTGTATTCTTTAATTATGTAAGCTAGTGTCATTTTCAGATGTGGGATGAAACACAGCTGACTTCTTTTTTTTTGGACAGAGTTTCGCTGTTGTTGCCCAAGCTGGAGTGCAATGGCGCGATCTTAGCTCACTGCAACCTCTGCCTGCTGGGTTCAAGCAGTTCTGCTTCAGCCTCCCAAATAGCTGGGATTACAAGTATGCACCACCACACCTGGCTCATTTTTTAAAATTTTAGTAGAAACAGCATTTCACCATGTTGGCCAGGCTGGTCTCGCACTCCTGACCTTGTGATTCACCTGCCTCGGCCTCCCAAAGTTCTGGGATTATAAGTGTGAGCCACCATGTGTGGCCAAACACAACTGACTTCTAACTGTGCAAATAACTCATAGTAGCAGAAATGGTGCAAGGGCAAAGTATAAAGTGGCACAATGGCATAAGTCTTCATGTTCCAGAGGCCTCCATCAGTGTGTTTCATCCAGGAATACAGTGTGCTTACTCCACCCAGCAAGTTGGTTAATAGAGTATTTCTCCTGTGTACTGACATGAGGAATTTCTAAATTATACTTTATATATTTGAGTACTAACTGTGCTCCAGACAGCATGCTAGGTGTGGGAGATTAGAATGAATGAAAAGCCTGGGGATGGATCTGGCTCACAGACCTCTTTTGTTTGACCTGTGTAGTATTTAAAAATTTTTATTTCATGACTTTCATCAAAAAAAGAGTTGGCGGTGGGTGGAGGTGGGGGGGTGGTCACATTAAAAATTAGACTTTTGGCTTCTCTTGTCAAAAACAAAACATTTGGTAACACGGGGCCAAATTCCTAAATCACTTTAGTCAAAGCTGAGTAGAGGCAACCCTCTCTCTATGGAACCTGTGTTCTGTGATTTGCTGCTGCCCTCTGAACATATTTTCCCTCTGCCTCCTCCCTATCTCCCTTTCTTTTGGATAATGTTTTTTAATGGGTTCAACCTAAAATTGCAAGACAAAATAGCACTTGCCTGCAAAGCTTATGCTATGGTAGAGTCATTTTCATGACAATTAACATTATATGAATTGCAAGTAATGTAGTAATGTCAGCTTACTTTGTACACTTCCGTGCTGTCAAACATGAAAACAAGAAACAAGAATGTTCAGTTCAGATAAGATGGGATAGACCTTTTTTTTTTCTTGCTCTTCTCACTGAGTATAACTGTAAAGCCTAGAAAAAACAAGAGGCAACTAAAGGAGAGTTCTCAAAGGTAAAGAGAGGAAGACGAACTAGTTACGCCAGTACTAGAGAAACGTCGTGACAGCAGGGACCTCACAACCCCCCACTAACAACAGCAGCAACAGAAGGTGGCCCAGGCCCAGTCTCTGAATGCCAACCTAGCAACAGAGGGTGGCCCAGCTAGACTCATTCCTACTTACTCAGATCTGACAGAAATCCTTCCAGCAATACCAGGGAATCCCAGCAGCACCTTTAAAGAGCCCTAATGATAGTAGGTGGTTAAGAGACTGGCTTTCCTTCCTCCCTGGACCTCCAACTTTTCTTTCCCACCTGGAGACATCAGGTATCTGAGTGACTCCAACAAGAAGGATTCTAGAAGTGGCCCAGCCCAGGAAGTCTATTCCTGTGAGGCTGAGACTGTCATCTTCCCAGAGACACTGAACATCCAGAAATACTGAATATCTACCTAGAAAACACCAGGAAAGGGGATCTGGCCACAACTAGCAGCCAAGTATGGGAAGCCCCCTTGTCTCACAGGCAAGAGGTCTTCCCTCCCTCACCCAGAGACACCAGCAGCCAGGTG
The DNA here is from genome assembly GCA_004027835.1 of Alouatta palliata. NCBI lineage: Eukaryota > Metazoa > Chordata > Mammalia > Primates > Atelidae > Alouatta > Alouatta palliata. The sequence continues at coordinate 53,187 of PVKV010009547.1, forward strand.
GCATTAGCAAGGGAGATCTGGTCATAATGGGTGTGTGGTCCAGGAAGCCTCTTTATCCTTATGGGCCAGAGACTTCCCTCTCCCACTCAGAAACACTGGGCAATGAGGAAGCACCAGTAAAAGAGATCTGCCACAACGAGAAACCACAAATGGGAAGCCTCTGTCCTTGCAGGCTGGAGATTCCTGTTCCATACTTAAACCAGGTTGCCTCCTAGCTTGGGGAATTTCCTTCCACTCACATAGGCAGTACCAGTAGAGACCAGCAGGAGCCCCAGTGATATCGTATAAACCAAACATACCAAGATAGCACTGCAAAGGCTATTTTCCAAGGAAATTGTCATTGAAACTACAGCCCACAAAAGTAGATCAGGACCTGCATGCTAAACCTCTAAAGAGTATGTGACTGCCTTCTAAAATAAAAGATTTAAATAAGACCCAGAGTGTCTTAACATGATAAACAAAAGGTCCAGGATACAACTGGAAACCACCCATCATACCAAGAGCCAGGAGGATTACAACATGAGTGAGAAGACAATCACCTGATGCCAACATTGAGTTCTTGCAGTTATCTAACAATGATTTCAAAACAGCCATCGTAAAAGTGCTTCAATAAGCAAGTGCTTCATAAGATTTAGAAATTATCAAAAAGCTGGGCATGGTGGCTCACGCCTGTAATCCCAGAACTTTGGGAGGCTGAGGTGGGAGGATCACCTGAGGTCAGGAGTTCGAGACCAGTCTGGCCAACATGGCGAAACCCCATCTCTACTAAAAAAAAAAAAAAAAAAATTAGCTGGGTGTAGTGGCACATGCCTGTAGTCCCAGCTGCTTGGGAGGCTGAGACAGGAGAATTGCTTCAACCCAGGAGGCTGAGGTTGCAGTGAGCTGAGATCGTGCCACTGTATTCTAGCCTGGGTGACAGGGCAAAACTGTCTCAAAAAAATTAAAAAAAAAATCAAAAAAAGAAAAATTATAAAAAGGACCAAATGGGAATTATGGTATTGAAAAGCAAAATAACAGAAATAAAAACACCATTGGACGGACTCAGTAGTAGAGATGACACAGCAGAGAACCAGCGAACTTTAGGACAGATCAGCAGAATTTGCCCAATCTGGACAAAGAGACTATAGACTGTAAAAAATTGAACAGAGCCTCAGGGAGTTGTGGGACAACAAAAAGATTGAACATTCAGACAACTGGAGCCCCCGAGAGGATCAAGAGAGTGAAGATGAAAGGAGAGATCGTGCAGAATGGGGACAGGTGAAAATACATCTTCAGAGAATTTACGGTTCTAGCAAAAGTTGTATAACAATGTATAATGCTATCCATCTGTACAATTGTAATTTCTGATCAACTCTATACCTTGCATTTAAGGTTAGAGAATACTAGTGGCTGAAATGTTCCAGGACTGAGGGTTTTTAGGGTGGGGTTAGTGGAAGGACCAGATGATAAGGGATCTGACAGCTTGGGTAAGAGGACTTGAGGTGATAGAATATGGTGGCTCAGGGCTGGGTGTGGTGGCTCATGCGTGTAATCTCAGCACTCTGGGAGGCCAAAGCAGGCAGATCACTTGAGGTCGGGAGTTTGAGACCAGCCTAGAAAACATAGTGAAACCCTGTCTCTACTAAATAAACAAAAATTAGCCAGGCATGGTGACTGGTGACGCACGCCTGTGGTCCCAGATATTCAGGAGGCTGAGGCAGGAGGATTGCTTGAACTTGGGAGGCAGAGGTTGCAGTAAGCCAAGATCACACCACTGCACTTCAGCCTGGGTAACAGAGTGAGACTTTCTCCCAAAAACAAAACAGTGTGTGTGTATGTGTGTGTGTGTGTACACACATATATATATGATGGCTCTGGGAAGGGAGGAAAGGATTCGAGACTTAGACATAGCTAACAGATTTGCAGAACAGACAAGGGTTAAAGGTGCTAGAAGTCTTGATGTGAAAAAGCCTGTGGAATGCAGCACTGGAAAGCAAGAGAGCTGTGTGATGGTTTAGTCTGAGAGGGGGTGTTGGGATTGGACTAGTGCCAGATGATGCTGAGGTATGGCCATGAGGATGAGTTGCTGAAATCAAATAGAAGTGAAGGCCACTGGTGTTGAAGAGAAGGGAACAGTGAGGACAGGATGTTGACTGTGTCACTCACCTGGATGGACGTAGGAGAGGCAAACTGTAAGCCAGGTTTCACAGAGTAACCAGGAGGCCAGGAGATGACAATAACAAGAATGGGGCCACCTGAACCGGAAGAGGGTGCACATACATGCGTGAGGCTAGAAGAGTAAAGGTCTGTATGTGGCAGTGCAGCATGGGAAAACACGGACACCCATTTCAGAGGCTGTATATGCGAAAAGGAGATCCTCTTCCCAAATGGGCTGGGGAGACAGTCCTTAGGGCAGATAGTTACATGCAAGGGGGATCCCATAGCCTTCTCGAAAAAGGGCACAGCAGTTTGTTTAAAATAGACGTTTTTTCAAGGAGAAAGGAAGAGTTAAGAGAAAGTAGAGCATGCTTTGGGCTGGCATGAGGAGACAGGTGCCCTAAGGTGCTTTCCTGTGGGGTAGTAGCTGGGAGTGACTGGGGGAGAGGTGTGGTGCACTCAGCTGGTTTGGAGGTTTTCTGCAGATGGGCTGAGATTCTCCATGGAGTGAGGGACATACAGAAGAGCAGCAGCTAGCTCAGCTGCAGGCTGAATCTTTGCCCAGGGGTCTGGTGGGATGTTGGCAAGTAGCTCTGAGGAAGGGATGAGACTGCAGACTGTCTACAATAGGGAAAGGAAGCAATGCAGGAAGAATGCATTCCAAGGCTGGGTGAGGGAGAAGATTCACTTTCTCAGAGAATACTTCTCTCTTGATGGAAATAGCATGTGAATGTGGTGGAGTGGTGACCTCAATCTTCACCTAGTAAAATTAGAACTTGGGTTTAATCTTGGAAAGAAGGAAGATCAAATATCTCTCCTTTCAGCTGTTGAAGACATAATTAAGAGAAGTAATTTATGTCTAATAACCCTTTGTCTTTTACAAAAAGTACCTACCATGTTGTTCGCGTGAGATACTAATATTGTTCATGTGAGAAAAATACAATGTGGAACAAATACCTGGAGCTATACTTCCCTGCTGGAGTCCAACATGTCTTTATAAGACACAGGTCATAGTAATAAAAGTGCTTTGATTTAATTCATCCATGTGTTGCCTAATTTTTCTTGGGTATATGTGCAACTTAAATATAGATTACTTAGTCACAGATCATCACTGAGAGGCATTTATTTTGACCTAGAAAAACTGACTGACTTTGACCTAGAAAAACTGCTAGTTCCTGCTAGTTGATCAAATTATATCCTGCTGACCTCTCCCCGAAGTGTAATTCAGTCTGATAAACAACATTGACTGTATCTTTGATGTTTTTAGGTGGTTTACATCTTGGAGAAAAAACATTCTCGAGCAGCAACTGGCTTCCTCAAACTCTTGGCTGATAAGAACAGCGAACTGTTTAGGAAATACGCCCTGTTTTCTCCCTCAGACCACCGAGTGCCTAGAATTTATGTGCCTCTCAAGGACTGTCCCCACGACTTTGTGGCACGGCCTAAAGATTATGCCAACACACTGTTCATCTGCCGCATTGTGGACTGGAAGGAGGACTGCAATTTTGCTCTGGGGTAGGTGATCTCTGGTAGGAAAAACCACAGGTCACAGGCAGATCTCAGTGTCGATGGCCTTTAGGTAAACTTTTGGTGTATTTTAATTATTATTTCTTGACTGAAGCATGGTTTCTGGTGTTATTTTGGTCCTGATTCTTCAGAAGTCACTTTTAGCTGCCACCTCAACTGGTTGCCTGTGTGTTCCTTGAATTACCAGGCAGTCATGTTCTTGTTTTTGGTTTTTGGCATAAAACATAAGCCATTCTAAGCCTCTACTTATTTAGTTATGTCATGTGTCCTATTTGTACTTGTGTACCACAGATAATTCATTGCATCAAACAACCAGTCCTCTCCTTGCAGAAACTCATGTTAAACTATGCAAAGTCTAGGCGTATTCAGGAGACCCCAGGCTCCTTTGCTTTAAAATATGAACATGAAGGCTTATTTGAATGGTATTCTTTTTTGGTATTGATCTTCGAAGATTTCACCTATGGCATTAAAAACTACCGTATTGTAAGAAGGAAAAGGGTACCACGCTTTTGTGGAAGCTGTCAGAAATCAGTGTAACTTAAATCTACATGACGTAGTCCAGAGCATCATGCATGGCCGTTTCGTTTTGAACTGAAGAAATGACTGGACTCAGTTGTCTCACCAAATGCTATGCCTGTTTTCTTCTTATTCATTTTGAAAGAAAAGCAGTTAAGTTTTAGCTATGTCGTTAAGTCTTTATTATAGATCATGTCTGGTTTATGTTTCACAGGAAATGACTGTAAAGGTATACAATCTAGAAAAGAGCCTGCTGATTTACTTTTAGTCTAGTTTAATGCCTTGCTTGTTGGTCATCTAACTTGTACAGGATGCACCCTCCTGGGAACGTCCATGGTTAGGAGAGTCAGCACCGAATGGGTGGCTACAATGTCCTGCTTTTATCAGGTTTATTCTATACTTAGCTTCTTATGCCAGCAAAATAAGCCAATCAAATGTGTGTGTCATATATGAGTGTTTCATATATAAGAAACATTACCCTGTGCCACTCTTTCAGTTACATGAAGATCGGTGTGATTTATATGATATCATAGCTACTTAGGAACAGTTTTACTCTCAAGTGGTGGGATTGCAGTGTCATCATTTTTAAGCCTAACTCACTATCCAAAATTGACGTCAACCCTTGAGCCGTAAATAGTCCTTACAAGCGTGCCAGTTTCTCACCATCAAATCAAAAGGCCCAGTAATGACTGTGCCACCTAGTCCCTGTTGATTGTGCAGCCACACTCTGGCAGTGAAAGAGGAAAACTTTCACATCAAACCAGGAAATCCAGCCTTGTCTTTTATCTGCCTTTCTGTCGTATCCCATTGTGCGTGTTTGATTGGACTACTTCCTTAGTTTTCAAGTTGTAAGGGTGTAGTCAGGAAATCTTCATAGCATGAGTTTCTCTTATTACTTTCATGGCCTTATCAGTCTTTTTTAAATTTTTGTTTTTTACAGCTAAGCCGTTACTTCCTCAGGAACCCTTTTCTTGAAGTTAAAATACGACAAAAAGGGAGTCAGGTCTTTGAAGCAGCAATCGCATTTGCTGGATCTAAAGAAATAATATTTAAAAATGATAGTCACATACTAATCGTATAATTTTCAAAATAAAAAATGAAGATAATCATATTTAGATGGAAACATCATGCTTTTTCTCTACTTTCTTAATTATAAGGATATAAAAATTGTCATCTATGGAAATGTGCCTTTTAAAATCTTTGTGAAAGAGAGAAAATTTATTTTAAGAAATAAAATATGGCAGGTTTTCCTGATGAAGTTCTAGATGACGTATGTTGTATGAGGGGTGAAGCTGCCGCTGTTGCGTATGTTGGTGGTCGCCTTGCCATTTTGTTCTGGTTATCTTTTACTGATCTTTAAGAACTGAGGTCACTGTTTCTTAATCAGAACGTTCTGTGCTATGGCTGCCTAGGCTTTCTCCCTTATCTTTGCCAGGCCTTGACTAGGAGTGTGACAGTAATACCTCTTGTGGGTGTGAAAGTGTATGGTTAGCTTCCACATTAACTTTCCCTAAAAATCAAGTTTAGCTAAGGTGACTTCCTTCTGAATTTCTTCCCTACTCCTAAATCCCTACCCTTAAAAGTATTGGACTTATTTGCCTATGTAATTGATTCTAATTATTCAAGTTCAAAGTCATTTACCTCTTCTGTAGTTAAATTTAGTTCACCAGACATGTTTTGATCCAACTATGTGTAAAGTACTATGTTATATTATATGAGAAATATGAAGGTAAACAAGCTGTAGATTCTTTATTTAAGGAACTTATGGTCTACTGCATAAGGATTTTTGTGTATGTATATATCACAGGGATAATTTGATTCTAAGAAGTGGAATCTCACTTCAGCTAATTTAAATAAAAGTAGAGATTAATATAAGAAACTGGTGATTTTTATAAAAACGAGAACAGGAAATGGAGAAAGTCTTATGAGAAAATCAGAACTAACAAGGCAACAGAGGAACCACAGCTTCTCTTTCACCCCTGTAACTAGCCAAGCCTCTGCACAGTGTCTTTTCTTTACCTCTTTTTGCATGCGAGCTTCTGCTTCTCTCTGTACAGTATAGTCTTCTTGCTCAACAGCATACATGACCCCAAAATGGCACTGCCAGTCCTATGGCAGTTATATACTAAAGTCTAGATTATAGTACAGAATTTCTATGGTGGAAAATCTTATTGGTGTAGCTTGAGGCAGGTATTTTCTCTGGTCAGTAGTTTCAAGCAGAGGTAGGGGTCCAGAGTCCTATGCCTCACACCCAATTAGCAGCACTGTAGGACCCTCTGGGAAAGATTGTGGATAAAACAGATGACTTGAACGGCTTATCTCTTTGAGTTCTACCTATAGTACGAAGGGAATGTTGTAAGTTCTTCCACAGGAATAAAATAATTTGGGGGAATTTAGAGAGGCGGTAGGTGAAGGGTTAAATCCAGGATCATTTCTTACAGGACAGAGGCCTCCTTGCTAAAAGATCACTTTGACTGAGAGTAAAGAATAGGTGAGAAGGGACATGCCTGGCAGCAGGAGGTCATAATACACTGTTGCAGTAAGACAGATGAGATGGGAGAACCTGAAATAAAGAGTTGCAATGGAGGAAACAAAAGAAATGAAAAGATTCAGGGGAGATTAAGAAGGTAAATTCTCCCAGATGTGATGACTGATTAGAAGTGGGGCATGAGGAAGAAGGATGGAATCTTGGATGAACTTTCAGGGCTCTGACTAGGGGGAGTGGGTGGATGCTGATGGCATTTAACCACAATTCACTGGGAGCAGTCTCAGCTCCTTCCATGGTCTTCACTATCAGAAATCAAACTTGCCATTTCCTGGGCTGACTGTGTGTGTTCATAGTTCCAAACTTTTGCACATTACACTTCCTTTCCTAGCAGTGGCTTTCTCCTTTTTCTAGTGTTTGCCTGGTTGAAATACTCAACTTTTAAACTTAATTCAGTTGTCCACTCAAAAAATGTTCTCTGACTCATAGGCCTTTCTTCTGGTGCTCTCATAGCTTCTATTAGTACTATTATTATAAAGCTCTCATCTGTTTGGATTGCAATTGCTTATTTGTTTTACTTGGCCATGAGCTCCTTTAGGACAAGGACACGTAATGAACATTTGCTGGCTGGTCAGATGAGTAGATGGAAATGAATTGATGACCCCAACGTCTTGAGCCAGGTTGACTAGGAAGATGTTGCACCATGGATCAAGCTAGAAAACACGCAAGGAGTAATGTGGAACAGAAAATGATGAGAACTAAGGTTCTGTAACTTCAAAATGAATACTTGACAATGGTATACAACAAGTAGAAAAACTCAGGTGGAGAATGCCAAATTGAGAAGGCACAGATATTTAACAAAAAGATTGAATAGAATGCACACATTAATAGAATATATGATATTAGTAGCTTTGGAAGGATCCTTAGGGAGGACATTGAACTTGGCCTCCCCTTTGCTGTAAACATTGCTTCTCTGACACCCTAGTGCTGCCTTGGGGCCACCATTTAGGGGCAGCTCAAAGAGTATTACAACATTGGAGACTTCCAGTTGTTACAAAGTTATATTTTCTATCTTGTTCTTAGAATTGTCATGAGAGATCTCGGTTGAACCTTGTTCATCTGTCTGTACATCACATCTACCACATTTTTATGAATCTTAGTTCTGTAATGCTATCAAAACCCAAGTGAGCCCTTGCTAGCTTTTAGGGAGTCACTGCTTTTTGTTATACATCACAACATATTTAGTACCTTTAATATTTAGTACTAGATTCTAGTCCAGGATAATTAAAAAGCCACATTGGCTTCCTTACTGGAATGATTTGCAATTATATAATCAGATTTACAGTTTTAAGAGCTTCCCAACCCTCCTAAATCATCTTTCCATTTAGAAACTTTTGCAGTGCAATTCATGCCTATATTTTCTCAGACCTTTGAGAAATCTGGTGTCCTAAAATCTAGAGTTTACAGTTCCAGCTTCTCTTTCCAGGATATCGTGAGCATAGAGATACCATCGTCACTTTCTCCCAGATTTGTCATGGTTTCTTCTTGAATATTTAAGTGTAAATCTTGAATAAAATGGAAAAGTTTTATAGCAGCTACTGTGAGGAACTTAATAGTGTTTCTTGGCAACACTGAAGGCTAGCTGAAGATGTATGACATGAACCGACATAGAGCAAATTGACATATTTATATTATTTTATCAAGCAAAGTCTGGTGGCTTTGCGGGGTGAAGGAGAAAGAAGGAAATGAATAGGTTAGTACAGGCTAAGAAGTCCTTGGTTGAACATGGGATTGCCTAGGCTTAATGGGAGGCTGTGGAAATGAGAAACAGAGAATGGGTCACAGTGCTGCTGGCTTTAATGAGCGTGAAGGACAGCAGGTTCCATTGGAGCGGATGACGGAGTGAGGTGAAAGTAGAGGAAGGGAAATTCTGACCGTGGAGGCCTGTGGGAGGGATGGGAAGTAGTGGGTGAGAGCCTGTTCTGGTATCACCTTTGTCTCCTAGCTTTACACCTTATAGTTGTTGTTAGCCAGTCGGCAATATTTATTGACTGATGGAAGCAAATACTTACATTCCATTCAGTTTTGATAGATACTCAGTTTCTTACAGGGTAGATAGGAATTGAAGAGGTGGTCATTAAATTAAATTAAACACGTTGAATTGTAATTAGGAAAATTAAACCGTGACTAGGTAGATAGAAAAAACAAACAGAAGAAATTACTTTTGTTTCATTCATTGAAGCATAGGCTCCAAGATTAGCAAACTGAAAAATAACCGTATCCAACCTTTCCCTTTGCAAAAGGAATATTTCAGCTTTTAGAGAGCATATTCTTTAAAGACAGCTCTGAGGGAGAAACTAAGTTATATAATGAATGCTGTGAACTTGTATTACCAGACCCATGGAGTTTGTATGTTCTTTTTAGAGGCTGGCTAGGAGGCAAAAAGCAAATCAGGCTGAGGAGGGGGCTCTTTTTTTTTGTGACTGTTGGGCTCCACCTGGTGGCCTGCAAGGATCAGCTTTGGAAAAAGCTATGTCTTCAACACAGAAAATCCTGGTCAAGGCAGAGCAAAAGTTAAAGGAATGGAGGAGAATGGTCTTGATACAGGCTTAGGTTACCAAATAGTTCCTTTCCTCGAGGAGCACCGCATGCAGTTTTTCCAGAATCATCATCTTCAACTGCAATTTGTAGTGCTCCTTCTTGAAAATATTACAATGTTAGAGGACCTTAAATTACCATCAGCCTCCTCTTAGACTCATTAAATGCTTTCAGCTTCCTCTTTGCTCTCTTCATATCAACACCAATTCACTCTTAAACTTCAAGACCTTCTCTTAAATAACTGAGTATTGTTGACTCTTACTTCTTTTCTCCATGCTTTTATCTATTTTCACTGATAAAAACACTTTTCCTGAAGCCCCCGTTCCTTCAGTGCTACTTTCTGCTGTGTCATAGTACTGAGCCATAAGAAGCAAAAATAACTTGTTCTCTCTCAATTGTAGAAAATGACGTATGAAATATAAAGCCAAAGACAAGTGTATTTGCCACTCTTCGTTTGTACTTTGTATTGTTAGAAGTTTGGGCCCTCGGTGTAGTTGATGTTTGATTGTTCTCCACTTACATATTCTTAGGGCTATGATACCATTATAACTGTTTGCATGGAGTTTCCAACGTTGGACCAACATGTGTGAGAGCATGTATTTAAGAGTAGTAATACGATCGATAGTGGTAATCACTGCAAGAGTGCATGACTGTCTTTTATATGTTGTCTAGTTTTAAGACTAGGAGTTTATAAGAATATTTATTAGAAAAAAGATGATGAATGGCTGAGAACACTAATATTGACTATTAAGTGTTCCTGTTTTCTTTAAGGTGAAGAGGACAATTTGAAGGACAATATAACTTTCTTGTTATATTTTTTTCTGTCCATAGCTGGTCCCTTCCCTCAATAAGTTATTTTTTAATTTTTTCTTTTATTATTTATTTATTTTCTGAAGTGAATGAATTGAACCAAACCCTCAATAAGTTTTTAATAGACACATCACCCAGGACAGTAGATCTGATGCTTATTTATATAGAATGTCTATATGTCTCCCAAGCCCCCACCTATCATCTGTAGGAAGTTGATAATATTGTTTCAGTGCTGTTCAGATTAATTTTACAGTAGGTCTCAGTTGGAATGTCATTCATTGTGAGTGGGAGCAGTATTCATGGAAGAGCTCTACTGAGGAAAAATTGAACTGGTGATCATTATAAATATCTCTAGGGAGGAAAGCTTTCTCTCTTACAACTATTTATTATTGAAATATCAAATTAACAAACATTTTTAAATTTTATTTTCTCCAAATACTGAATATTTACTGTTAAATTTATTCAAATGTGTACTATAGAAAATGAAAATTTCCCAGAGTTTCATCCCCAGAAATGATCAGTATTAAGGTTTTGGTATACATTTGACAAAAATACTGTTTTTAAAATATTAATCAACTTTAATTACAAAGCATATTTCACAGAAAAAAGAATATATGTAACACATATAATTTTTGAAACCTAATACTAAAACCAACCCATGAACTCATGAACCAGATTAAGAAATATAATATCACTAATACTGTTCAAGTTTCCTGTCTGGTCTCCTCTATCCTAAACCATAGTTTTTTTCCCCAGGGGTAACCAGTGTCTCAAATATGCTAATCAAAATGTACTTTAAAAAATAATTTACACATATTTATAACCCTAAATAATGTTGTTTAGTTTTGCTTGTTTTTGAGGCTTATACAAAATACCATGTTACATATTATATTCTTGCCTTTTTTCATTTAACAGGTTTCTAAATATACTCATGTATTTCACTCATTTTAATCCATGTTTCCATTTCCTGAAATATACCATAATTTATCTAGCAATGTACATTTGGGTTGAACAGAGAATTTTGCCCCTGCAAACATTCCAGTGCTCATTAACTAAAGTTTTTCTAGACTCTACTTAAAAACAAAATTACTGGATCACACATAGGTACATGTTTAACTTTACAACTTTCTGCCAAACCATTCCCAAGGTGATTGTACCCATTTTTGGTCCTACCAGCAACATATGCGATTCCATTGCTCCACATTCTTATTAACACTTGTTAGACTCTTTCATTTTTGCCAACCAGGTGGGTATAAAACAGTGATTATCATTATGATTTTTGTTTATTTTTTCCTAGCAACTGATGAGGTTGAACATCTTTTCATATATTCATTGTTATGTTTTCTCTTCTAGGCAGTATCTTCATGATTTTTAACAGTTAATTTTTTATTTAGATAATTTCCGTTACAGAAATTGCAAAAATGGAACAGAGACTTTCTGTATATCCTTTACATATCTTCTCCTTATGTTAACATCTTACATGACCATGGAATACTTATCAAAATAAGCAATTAGCCTTTAAGCAATTAAAGTATTGTTAAACTTTTTAAACCATCGTTAAAGTTAACTTTTAAAGTATTTAAACTTTTAAAGTATTATTAAAGTATTGTTAAAGTTAACTTTTTAACAATACTTTAATAATATTTTACAAATATGCTTTGTACATACGAATATGCTTTGTACGATATTATTAAAGTATAGGTCTTACTCATATTTTATCACTATTTCCACTGACATTCTTTTTTGGTTTCAGAATCTAGGTCCAGAATACCATATTACAGTTAGCTATGTCTGTAGTCTCTCCAATTTGTGACATTTCTTACTCTTTACTTGTCCTTCATGAACTTGACACTTTTGAAGAGTACTGGCCAGTGATTTTGTAAAATGTTTCTCAGTTTGGGTTTGTCTAGTGTTTTCTCATGATTCGATCAAGAGTAGGCATTATTGGGAAAGATGCCACAGAGGTGATGTGCATCTTATCGGGGACATGTAATCTAAGCTCACTGCAACCTCCGACTCCCTGGTTCAAGTGATTCTCCTGCCTCAGCCTCCCGAGTAGCTGGGATTACAGGCACACGCTACCATGCCCAGCTAACTTTTACCCATTTTTAATTAGGCTGTTTGTCATTTGATTTTTTTGGAGTTAAAAATATTTATTCCAGAAAGTAATATTTTTAGCAGTTACTGATATGGAAATTATCTTCTCTTCAATTTATGAGTTGTCTTTTCATGTTGTTAATGATATCTTCTGAAGAACAGATGTTTGAAGTTGTCTTTTCTTTTTGCTGCTGGCATGTAGAATTACAATTATTTTTTGTACATTATCCTATATTCAGTCATCTTGCTATACCCTTACACATTTTAATACTTCAGATGGAATTTCCTTTGGCTCTTCTATGTAGATAATCACATCATTGGTAAGTAATGAGAGATTTATTTCTTTGATTCTAATCCTTACGACTTTCATTTCTTTTTCTTATCTTCCTGAGTTGACAACTCACAATTGGAGAGGAGATATTTTCCACACAGTGACTGATAATAGTTCAGTTTTGCGTAAAAGCAGTAGAGGCAGGTATTTTTTTATTCCTGATTTTTTGATGTATTAATAAGTTTGCTAATGTGGTGCGATCTTGGCTCACCATAACCTCCACCTCCTGGGTTCAAGCAATTCTCCTCTCCTGTCTCAGCCTCCTGAGTAGCTGGTATTACAGGCATGCACCACCATGCCCAGCTAATATTGCATTTTTAGTAGAGATGGGGTTTCTCCATGTTGGTCAGGCTGGTCTCGGACTCCCAACTTCAGGTATTCGCATGCCTCGGCCTCCCAAAGTGCTGGGATTTTAGGTGTGAATCACCGCACCCAGTCCATAAATGTTTTTACATAGTTAAATTATGCTTTATATACATCTTCAAAAAATTTTTTTCTGAAGTACATAATAATAAGTTAAACAAATATGACTTGGTTTAGTTTATCATTTATCTATTGCTTGACATCTGAATTACTTTTACTCCTTTTCTGCTCTAAGATTTTTAAAAATAAACTTTATTTTTATTTTAATTAATTAATTAATAGGAATAGGGTCTTGCTGTGTTGCCCAACTGGTCTTGAATTCCTAGATTCAAGCGATCCTCCCACCTCAGCCTCCCAAAGTACTGGGATTGCAGGTGTGAGCTACCATGTCCAGCCCATAAAAATAAACATTATTTTTTAGAGCAAATTTAGATTTACAGAAAATTGTCAAGATAGTACAGTTCTCATCTGCCACCTCTCCCCCACCTCCAAAACTAGTTTCTTCTCTTAACTTTACAATTAATGAACCAATATTGATACATTATTAATGGAAGTTTGTACTTTCTTCGAACTTTCTTGTTTTTAAAAATCTAATGTCCTGTATCTGTTCCAGGATCTCAATATTACATTTAGTTGTCTGGTCTCTTTAGATTCCTCTTGGCTGCAAGAGCTCCTAAGTTATTTTTGAAGGGCATATTTTAATGCAGAAGAGGGTGAAATTTGGTTTTTAAGAGAATCACCAGATATTTTGACATAACATTGAATCGTAGTTGTCCTAATGCAGCTATTGTTATCTTTTCAGAATGTGAGTAGAAGAAACTACTTAGAAAGTTGTAACATTTGAACTACATTACATAAAAGGGAAAGTTACTTTCATTATTCATTTTAAATAGAATTTACAATGAAATTAAATTGAAAATATAAAAATAAACCCTTCTGCAAGACAAATACACAATGTAAAAGTCAGTTTCCTGGTAGAATTGGCTTTGTTTAGATACCAAAGAATTCCGATTTTCAAGGTGACGAAAGAGTTCATGAATAGACATGAACTCGTGAGTAGACAGAATAGGATTCTTCTTTTTTGTGTGTGTGTGTGACGAGGTCTCGCTCTGTCACCAGGCTGGAGTGCAATGGCATGATTTCGGCTCACTGCAACCTCTGCCTTCCAGATTCAAGTGATTCTCCAGCTACTCAGCCTCCTGAGTAGCTGGGACCACAGGCATACGCCACCATACCCAGCTAATTTTTGTATTTTTAGTAGAGATGGGGTTTCACCATGTTGGCTAAGATAGTCTCGAACTCCTAACCTCAGATAATCCACCCACCTCGGCCTCCCAAAGTGCTGGGATTACAGGCATGAGCCAACACACCCAGCCCAGATAGGATTCTTTCTAGGGCATCTAAGGCCCCAAAAGCATGACCTCTTTCAGCATTGCTGATCTGTTAGATTTTTATTGCCATAAGCTGTCCAGTCTATGCTGCTGTAAAATATATCTTCAGTGAAAATCCATAATAAATTTATTTAAATAAGACCTTGAGAAATGTTATCTGGAACTCAGTAAAATAAATGTTAATTACAACTAATAGGAAGTTGGAGTCATTGATCACATTTGGAAACAATAACTAAAATATAATTTTGTCTTTATGAGCCATGTTGTAATTTCAGTAAACAAATTGAGACTCTTTGGACTTAGAATATAACATAGGAAAAAATTTTGTCAGAACACAAAGCACCAAAAAAGACAAAAAAATTTTTTTTCTCCTTAATTTCCTGAAGGTCCAATAACTGGTATGACAGGACTGTTTTAACAACAATATTAGGTCCGTCACTTTACCTGCTTCCTGTTGTCCTCCCTCCTCCTCACCCTCCCACCACTCCATACATGGATCTGGTGCTCAGCACCAGTCTTTATAGAAGAATTTCTCCATCTCTTGGTACACCCCAGTTCATCACTTTGCAGTTTTTCAGAAAGGGCTGAAGAGAACGATATTCCCTGAGTTCTTGTATTTTGAAATCATTATCTTTGAAATCCAGTAATTCTACTAGAATATATTTCATTGGTGATTTTCTGTATTATTTTTTCCTGAGACTTACCTTTTCTGTAAACTTACATTTTCTTTTATTTCAGAAAAGTTTTCTTAATCATCTTGGAAAATGTTTTATTTTCCAAAGGATCCTAGAAAATGTTTTCTATTCCTCATCTCTAGCTCTATATTTCAAGGGAGTGATGCCTGGAACTCCTTGGTCTGCCTTTCACATCCCTCTGTTTTCTTTGTTATCCTTTTTAACTCTTCTTGCCCAGTTTCATTTTCCTGACTTTTCTCAAGATGTTACTCTATGATCCTTATTGTTTTCAAATAGTGTCAATTCTTCATTAGGTATTTCCAGTATGACTTTCATTTCTGTGATGGTTTTATCATTCTTTTCTGCTTATTTTCTGAGGTCTAAAAACCTAGTTTTTGTTTCCTTTTGTGACTTATTTATTCCTTGTGCACTTGCATCTTTGCTTCAAGCTCTTATTTTATGGAGCTTATATTTTTGGGAGTTCTTGAGACTATCTTTGGTCATTTCTGTGGTTATATGCTTATAGAGGTTGCTTTATCCTTCTGCCATTTCTTTTTCTTGCTCCTTTTTTTTGTTTTTAAATGTACGTTTTTTAAAATAGAATGTTTGGATGGTTCCTTCTACCCCGCTCCCTGAAATCTTTAAATAATGAGTTATTCCTGGACTTTAGTTTTATATTTCAAAAACTGGACATTATCAAATTCTTTTTTATCTAAGTTTTTAGACCCTTTTCTATTTTAGGCATTAGATAATCATTTTTGGCCATATTATATCCTGGAGAATAGCATTCCAGCTTGACTCACTCTTAACTTCAAGGTGAGAATAGTATCGTCACTGTGTTCTAGGTCTGCCTCACAAACGCTGAGATTCCCACCATATGTAAGAATTTGTTTCTTTTCATATTAGTGTAGTTCTCTAATAAACTGTACGTGATATATCTCATTGTTTATACTTTTCCCAGAAGCTATGTATGCTGTCTAATAAATGAATGATTAATTACTTTATGTAACTTTTAATACTATTAGGTAGAATCCAATCAAATTGTGTTTTACATGTTAATAAATGGTCAAATATTGAGAATTTTATATACCTTAACATAATATATGATTAACTTCTTTATGTTGTTATTGCCATTCTTGAATTATTATTTCTGAGTAATCTTTCAGTTGGTTTGAGTTGCACGTGGTTTGAGTTGCATGTAAGTTTTTTTGGGAAGGAAAGTAAATAGCATATTTTATGCCTTTTAGTATCAGTCAGGGTTCTTGTATTCTCAGATTCCAATTCAGAGGAATCATAATTGTGTCCCTAGAAGTACTAAAACCTTTCACCTTTAGAGATGAGCATTGTGAAGGCAGGATTGAATATTTTGTGTGTGGGTCTTAAGTGTGATATTGAAAGGCCTGACTCCTCCTTTGTGTTCTTTCTTCCCAAACTGTATACACTGGCTATAGAATGCTAAGTCAGAGCACCAGTGCATCCTGGAGGATGGCACTCCCTGCTCACAACTGATGCTTCCTGGTTAGTCCAACAGCTTAGTAGTCAGACCATTACACCATTCCAGTCAGTGAAATGTATGAGCTTTGCTTCTTCCAAAAGGTAAAATCCCTAATTACAAACAAGGTTGAGATATAGTAGCTTAAAAGATATTTCATAAATCTGAGGATTGTGGTATTTACATAAGCAAGATAGTTAGAAGAAATGCAGATAGCAAAACTCAAACCCAGAGTAAGTGTCTCTTTTAGTAGGGAAAAATGACTGCATTCTCTGTCATAGAAGAGCTCAGTGGATGCAATCTGATATGAAGTAGTTGGTGGGTCCTCCTGGCATGGTTCTGTATCAGGTGCTCAGAGTTGGTTGCTGCTGTTGGCAAACTAACATCCTGCAAGGATGGTATCCAGGTGTTTAGCATTAGTGAGAAGTTAATGTTGTGGAGCGCATTTCCTGCTACCTGTGCTTTGTTCCTATGCCCCTTGAGCAAGCACTGCAGTGATGGGGACAGGCACGGGCAGGCTGTGTGGCCTCCACAGTGGAAGCCTTTCACTGTGCATTCTCATGGAGCACAAATAGTTACACCCTGTCTGGGCTCATTTCAGTGGGCCCATTTCATCCACATGTCTCTTCCCCAGATGTCCTTGTCACCAGTACTCCAGTCTTTCTTCTTTCAGGTCCCTATCCATCTGGCTAAATTTGTAGTCACTGACTATCAGCCTATCAGGCTGTCCTTCCTCAGCTAAAGTGAACCACAGACATATGGCTTGAAGTTCTGCCCACTGGGAGAAAGTTTCTGCTATACTGTCTATTCAAAGACCATCCCTTAGAATGGATATAATACTATCATAGTCCATTTATGACTTATGACAATGGAGGGTCAGTTGGAACTAGGCATTCAAGGTACTCAAACTTTTCTGCATCATCCTGTTTATCGTGTGAGTGTGTGTTTGTGCACGCACATGTGTGTGTTTGGGTTCTCTGAATCTTACTCTCTCGGATTAGTGTCCCACTTTTCACCTAAGTGACTTAATGAGACCTTAAATTAAATGATTTAATGATTCATCACCCTTTTATTTTTATTTTTTTCTGCCTTAGCCTGACAGCTACAAGAGATTCAAGATACTTTTTTGATGGGCATACAAAGTCCTGTCCCTGACTTTCAATCTTAGGAATGAAGAATTTAGAGATGAAGCATGTAATTCTTTGATTCTCCCCCCTTTTCTGGCTCTCCAAGCCTCTCACTGTTTCTGTGATCCATTTGATATTCTTTCAATAAATTTCTTTTCCAACCAGTACTGGTATTTTGTGCTTACAAACAAGAGCCCAGACAGTTAAAGACGTTGATATTAGGAGATGAATGTAGGAAACAGAACCTCAGGGACCTGTGGGAATAATAAATGAGTTAGATGGGTTGGAAGTAACTCAGGTTCCATTAATTTTCAAAATACAAAATAATTTTTAAAATGACTAATTATTACCTGTCATCACCAGAATAAAGTTGTTTTTAAGCTAAACAACATTATTACAAGTATTCATCTTGTACTCGCAGTGCTGAATTCCTGTGTCCTTCAAATTTCAAAGGTTGTGATAATAGGTGTTCCATATCTTCAGTGGGAACTTCATTCTAGTGAACATAGGTAATAATTTAGTCATTTTGAAAATTAATGGCATCTTTAATTTTCTGAGTTCCTGGTTATAAGCAAGAAAAACCTTCATTGGTGAATTCTGCCAAGTATTTAAGAAAGAATTATTGCCAATTCTACATAAACTCTTCTGATCTTCAACTCTGGTAGGGAAAGGAATTTATTGGGAGGGTATTGAAGAGCTCTCTGAACAAAAGACTTGAATGACCTGAAAAGGGATGTAAACTAAGGCAACTCTGGAAAGCCAAGAACAGAAGCCTAACCATCATCTTTTATCAGGATTAGTTTAGCTGTAATGCCAGTTATTCTCTTACCACCGCTCTTGCGGGACACCATTTTCACTGGATGCTACCGCCACCACTATCATGAGAAACCATTCTAGCTGTTGTGAGTGAATCCTAAGCAGGCTTTTGTCTTTGTTTCTCAGTCTTCACATTCAAAGTCTTGAGTTGAGGCAGAGTTTAAGTCACACACAGTGTACTGGGTTTTTGGTTCTCACAGAGTGCAAGGGGTCTTGTATAAAGAGAGGCCAGGCATTATGTAGTAGGAAGCTGGTCACACCTATGATGGGAATTGTAGTCCTTTGTCCTACTTATGGGCAATGTGCAATTCTTCCTTTCCAATTTGTATGTCGGTCTTCTTTTTCTTGCTTTATGGCATTTACTAGTACCTCCAGTACAATGTTAAATAGTATTGGTGAAAATGAACACCTTTGTCTTCTTTCTGCTCCAAGGGAAAGCATTTTGTTTTTCACCATTACGTTTTACAGTTTCTGTTACTCATGTGCTGAGACCTTTTATTATAAATGAATGTTGAAATTTTGTCAAATGCTTTTTCTTCATATACTGAGATGATTATATGTGTTTGTTTTTTGTTGCTAATATGATATATTGATTGATGTTTGAATGTTGGACAAATCTTGCATTATTTGGTCATAATGTATCTTTTTTATATATTGCTGAATTCTGTTTGCTAATAACTTTGTAAGAATTTTTAAATTTTTTTCTTTTTCAATAACTTTGTTATCTTTGTAAGAATTTTAAGTCTGTTTATAACAGGTATTGATCTCATTAATCCTTTGGTTTTGTTACCAAGGTAATGCTGTCTTTATGAAACTAATTGGAAAGTATTCCATCCATCTCTATATTTTAGAAGAGTTTACGTAGAATTGGCAATAATTCTTTCTTACATCCTTGGTGGAATTCACCAATGAAGCCATCTGGGTTTGGAGTTTTCTATGTGGGAAGATTGCAAACTGTGAATTCAATTTTTTGAATAGATACATTAGAAATAATAAATAATAGATATATTAAATAGGAATATTCAGGTATCAATTTCTTTTTTAATTATCCTAGGCAGTTTGCATCTTTCAAAGAATTTGTTCATTTCATCCAAGATGTTGAATTTACTGTCTTAAAGTCATTCATAATTCCCTCATTATCCTTTTAATGCTTGTAGGGTATATAATGGTATCTCCTCTCTCATTCTTGATATTGGTAATTCGTGTCTTTCTCTTCTCATTTTTCTTGATCAGTCAGGCTAGAATTTTATCTGTTTTTCTTTTTTCAAACAATTAGCTTTTGAGCCAGGTTTGGTGGCTCACACCTGTAATCCCAGCACTTTGGGCGGCTGAGGTGTTCAGATTGCTTGAGCTCAGGAGTTCAAGACTAGCCTGGACAATATGACAAACCCCCATCTCTACAAAAAGTACAAAAATTAGATGGACCCCAGCTCCTCAGGAGGCTGAGGTGGGAGTATCGTTTGAGCCTGGGAAGTCAAGGCTATGGTGAGCCATGATTGGGCCACAGCGCTTCGGCCTAGGTAGCAGAATGAAACCCTGTCTAACAAATAGAATTAGTTTTTGGTTTTATTGATTTGTTTTCATTATTTGTTCATTTCCTATCCATTGATTCTTGTTTCTTCATTGTTTATTTCCTTCTCCTTACCTGGAATCTAATTTGCTCTTCAGTTTTTTAAGGTAGAAGCTTAGATCACTGATTTGACACATTTCTTCCTTTCTGATATGAGCATTTAATGCTATAAATTACCCTCCAAGCACTATTTTAGCTACTTCTCACAAATGTTGACATGTTGTGCTTTCATTCAGTTCAAAATTCCCTCCCTCCCTCACTGCCTCCCTCCTTCCCTCCCTCCCTTCCTTTTCTTTCTTTTTTGAGATAACAGCTCACTCTGTTGCCCAGCCTGCAGTACAGCTCGCTGCAACCTCCATTTCCTGGGTTTAAGCCGCCACACCCAGCTAATTCTTTGTATTTTTAGTAGAGATGAGGTTTCACCATGTTGGCCAGGCTGGTCCCGAACTCCTAGCCTCAAGTGATCCACCTGCCTGGGCCTCCCAAAGTGGTGAAATTACAGGTGTGAGCCACCATGCCTGACCCCAGTTCAAAATATTTTCTTTTTTCATTTCTTCTTAAACCCATGGGTTGTTGAATTTCTGCATATTTGGGAGATTTTCCAGATAGCTTTCTGTTAATTTTTCTCTCATATTTTTGCTGTCTGGCTTTTTGATGTGTTTTATGGGAGAGACCACCCATTTGTGGAGCCCACAATGTATGAGAGGAGCCCACAGGTCAGTCTGCAGGCTGCCAAGAGCATAGGCTGGTGGGCACGTGCACGAGTAGACTAGGCTGGTCTCTCTTGACTGGTGTGAGAAATGGGGCCAGCCCTGCTGCCATCACTGCTGCATTCCAGTAGCAAGACTGAGAATTGCAGTTTGTTAGAAGTCTGCTTATGAGGCAAACACCTCCCCTATTCCTCTTTTCCACTGTGTACCTAAGAACTCCAGCAGTCAGGCCAGGTGTGGTGGATCACGCCTGTAATCCTAGCACTTTGGGAAGCTGAGGTGGGTGGATCACCTGAGGTCAGGAGTTCAAGACCAGCCTGGCCATCATGGTGAAACCCTATCTTAAAAAAAAAAAAAAAAAAAAAAAAAACTCCAGCAGTCAGGCATCATTTGCCCTTATTTAGGAAACAGAACCTTTTTCATGGAAATCGAATGGGCCCAGAGAATGTCCTGATGCCAGAGCTAAATTTCTTACAGGAAGTGCTGAGAGTGGACTCTTGGATTACCCCGGTAGATATACAGACTTGTACAACAGAGGAGGTGGCCATTTTTGGTCTCCACAATTCCCTCTACAAAGTCAGCCAAGGCCCATAACACATTTCCTATTAGCTGCCTGTATTCAACGCACAACTTTAGACTTGTGATCTGTATGTGGCGTGACAATACTTATGATAATAGCGAGCTGTGAATTTGGTAAGGAGTGAGATCTGCCTTCTGAAAGGTGGAACCCTGTTCATAATATCAGCACTGTCCTGTTAAATGGAATTTTATTTTTAATGGGCCAGTGCTCTAAAATGTGAATGGGTGACAAGTTTACAGATAATTTCAATTTTCTTCTCGGTGGATTTTGTGTGTATGTGTGTGTGTGTGTGTGTGTGTGTGTGTGTGTGTGTTTTAATCGTACTTTAGGTTCTGGGATGCGTGTGCAGATCATGCAGGACTGTTGCATAGGTACACACATGGCAATGTGGTTTGCTGCCTCCATCCCCCTGTCACCTACATCTGGCATTTCTCCCTATGTTAGCCCTCCCCAACCTCCCCAGCCCCCCCGCTGTCCCTCTCTTGGCCCCTCACAACAGACCCCA